>JZKD02S2443557.1:274600-287098 GCA_000966675.3 Picea glauca | reverse complement strand
TTGTGGGGTATTCTACCCTACGGACTAACAAGCTAGGGATTTAAACTTGTACGCAGATCATGACCCTTCATAAGCTACCTTTAACCTTCTACCCTGAATCTAAACCCCTTTTCTTCAAACAAACAAGGGAAGAACTAACTAACCTTTTTATCGACGGTTGATGTAGCTCCTCCATTGATCTTTATCTCCTTGCTGTTGCTGCTCCTTCCACAAACTGATCCTGCAATCAAGACAAAACTTTGCATGCATGCTATTGTTCTACTAGGGGGTTAGAGATTAAACACAAATCACATAAAACATATAAGACTCATGTATTTGGGATGGGAAAAGTATCTTTTTATTGATCTCAATATGAACCAACTTACAATGATTTTTGAGACCGACCATCGCTCCTCGATCCTGATCCTGGGATCCTCCTCTTCCTTGTCCTCCAACTGCTTTCCTTGAATTCTCCTAAAGATTGAGGAAAAGATAAAGGGTTGGGACAATAATGGACTTGGCAATTTTGGCAGAGTTTCTTTGCTATGATTTTTCCCTCCTTGAATAGTACCCCTACCCCTTCTTTTATAGGCTAGAAGGAGATAGGGTTTTAGACGAACTCTCGGCCATGCATGGCTAGGAGTTCCAGTTAACTGACAAAAAACTCTTCGTCCCGGCGGAAACTTTCCTGATTTTTTGCTTTGTTAGGTAAACGCGGGCTGTAGTGGGCTAGCCCGCGGTCCACCGCGTGCAGTAGAAGGCCAACAAGCGATCACCCGTTCCCAGTGTTAGGTTAGGGCACGGGTTGCTTGTTTTAAGTGGTTTTTCAAGGTTTTATTCAGCATGGCTTTGGCTAGGAAGAGACATGAGTTGGCCTGATGCCAGGTAAGCCTATGTGGTGCATTTTAGGGTTATAACAGTCAGATTTCAGTGTATTATTTTTCTTCCCCGAGCTGCTGGAATGTCGGATGCCCATAACAGTCTCGTTCATATTCTCGCCAAGTCTTCCATCATCTCACCTTAAATTCAAATTACTGACGAAAGTTAGATCAAGACCTCACCTGCTCGTGCATGCCTGGCCCAGTTCTCCGAGTTAAAAATATATTCTCTTGGGTCTACACCCATTCAACCACCCCCATTTATTATCGTGACATATAAAATTGATGGGTATCAGGCTTACTCCTGCTGCAATCCAGGAGTGACTTCTGGTGCTAACATTTATGGCGCCGTTGCCGGGGATGAAGTTGAAGATTTTCCCTGGGATTGAACGACATTGAGCCTCTAATTCTGAAGGTGCATCATGCATCAGATCCCTATAAGATTGCTACTGTGCACTTGGCCACTCCATTGTGATGACTCCACTATGGTGAGCCCACTGTTTCAGTTGTGGATTCCAGAGGCAGACACACGAGGTCTACCCCTCAGTTGCCCTTGATGACACCTAAAGTAGATCCAGAGAAGATTATCGGAAAGGGAAAATCCTTTGGAGGAGGAGATTCTACTGCTGAACCAAGTATTTTTGATAATTTTCCATCTCCTTCTATAGAAATTCCATTTTCTGCTCCTCATTCCCTTGTCATACCTTCTGCTAGAGTTTATATAGCTTTAAATTTTGGGAGTGTTCCTATTGAGTTTTCCCCTCTTGGCCTATATTTGGAGGGATAAATCCTTGTCACCCCCCTCTCCCTTGAAGCTGTACCTTGGCCTAGACCTACAACCATGGAAGATTTCCCCACTCCTAGATTTACCATCCCTCCTCCTATTACTTTTGTTGCTACTACAGAAAGAGAAGCCTCTGCTAACTCAAGCTCTGTAGCCTCTTCTCTGAATCCTCCATTGTTACCCTTTCCACCTGGAAGCTCAGTTCCAGTCTCCCCTGTTCAAACTCCTTCCCCTCCTAGTTCTCCTCCACCAAACATTCCTATGGCAAGAGAAAATCCCCCCATGACTAGAATGGAGGTCATAATAGCTTCTAGGTATGCTCCCCTTGTGTTGCCTCTGCCCCTTAGTGCCGTTCTAGCAGATGGCTACCTCAAGCAACTGCCCAAGTTTACAGGTGAAGGAGATATAACCGCAGAAGAACATATTGAAGCCTTTTACAGTTTTACGGATCATCATGTCATCATGCATGCAGACGTATGGATGAGGATTTTTGTTCATTGCCTCGAAGGTGAGGCTAAGAAGTGGTTTAGGGATCTACCTCCTGGATCTGTTGATGGGATAGATGCTTTGGATAACTCCTTCTTGAGACAGTGGGGAGATAAGAAAGACTTCATGTACTACATGAAAGAGTTTGTGTCTTTGAAGAGAAAGGAAGGAGAGTCTGTCTCTGACTTCTCCAAGAGGTTCAATAAGATGTACAATAAGATCCCTACTGAGATAAATCCCTCAGAAGCTTCAACCAAGATTACTAATGCTAGTGCTTTTGAACCTAATTTCTACCTTTTGTTGAGGGAAATATGAGCCACTTCCCTGGCTCACATGCAGGATGTGGCTATGGAAGTTTAGTTGAATATATTGGTTGTTGATCGACTCAGAAATAAAGATTATTGAGACATACCCAAAAAGAGATCTAAATCCTCCACATATGATTCCTCTGACTTCCCCCCTTAGATGGATGAAGTAACCAAGATTCTAAAGTCACTTTCACCTAGGATGGAAAGGTTGGAGTTAGAAGGGAAGCCAATGTAAAAAAATTCCCAAAATACTGATAACAAAGGCTTCAAGAGGCCAAATAACAATGTTCCCTAGATCATTCCAAGGGAATAAAGGAATAGAGATAGAGATGATCATAGTATTCAAAACCTTCTCCAAAATAACCTGGTTGATGATGAGGAAGGGGAAGAAGAAGAACTAGACCCTAAAATTCACTGTATTGAAGATACCTCCCCTTTTCCCCATTTGACTCAATCTGCATATGAAGAATACCTTATGAAAAGTCAAATAAACGAGTTGAGTAAAGGGGAAAAATCCAACAACACTCCTAACATATACAACCTAAGGTCAAAGAAGAAAGAAGGGAAGTCTGATATCCCCGATCAGCCTCTCATAGAAGAAAATCCTCCTAAACCTGCAACAGTCACTACCAAGGAAAAGAAAACTCATAGTATTTCTCCAACAACCAAAGACTCTGTCCCTGATGTGAGGGAAGCTATTAAGCCTCCTTCCTCCTTTATTTTTGAGCATGAAATTCATAAAATCAGGATCCCTATGCCCCTTTCAGAGCTAGTCAAACATGAAGATTTCAAAAGGTCCCTCTCTAAAATGCTGCTATCCGAGCCACCTTAGCTTTCCACAGACTCAGTAAATCTCCAAGATGAAAAGCCATCAGTCATCATTGGTCCCATGGTATAAGACAAAGATGATTCATCCCCTCCCTTCTACACATTCCTAAACATTCATGATAAGGTGCTGCATAGTTGTTTAATGGATTCATGGGCTTCTCATAATCTCATGCCCAAAACAGTCATGGAATAATTGGGCCTCAAAGTAACAAAGGCCTATCATGATTTGTATTCTTTTGATTCAAGGAGGGTGCAATGTCTTGGAGTCATCAAAGACCTGGTGGTGTCCTTATTTCAGTTGCCCATGAAGAGTGTAGTCATGGAAATTGTAGTAGTTGATGTTCCTCCTAAGTTTGACATGCTATTGTCAAGATCTTGGATTAAAAATCTTGGTGGAACATTAAAAATGGAACTCACATATGCCACTATTACTGTGTTTGGGGGGGAGCATAGAAGACTTTACATGGAAGCTTAGCTGGCCTACATTGTCAGTGATGAGGTAGACCCTACCAATCATCCCATCTTTGCCCTTGACATTGATTTGGGATCCAGTTTGTTGTAGCTCACCAACACTCCTGAAGCACCTCTTCGAATCAGAAAGAAACCAATTAGCCCCCATGAAGATTCTCCTTCAACTACTTATCTCTGGAAAATATTCTTTGATGGAGCTTCTTGTAAAGATGGTGCAAGTGCTGGGGTAGTTTTCATTTCCCCTACTCAGGAGACCATATCTCTGTCCTACAAGCTAGAGTTTGAAACTACAAATAATGTGGCAGAGTATGAAGCTCTTATTTTGGGCTTAAGGGCTTCCAAAGAAATGGGAATCAAGGAGATATTAGTGTTTGGTGATGTTGAGATGATTATTCAATAGATCAAAAATGTTTATCAAGACAAGCACACTCGGTTGAGGAGTTACAAAAATGAAGTATGGGACCTCATTGACAGTTTTTTCCTAGCCTTCAACATATCATTCATTCCAAGGGGAGAAAACACTATTGCCGATTCTCTTGCTACTTCAACAAGAAATTTTAAAGCTCCTCTACCACCCAAGCTCAAGTATGACATAGAAGTAAAATACAGGCCCTCCATACCTGACAATGCCAAGCATTAGAAGGTGTTTGAGGATGATCTTGAGATGAAAAGGTTCCTGGAGACTGTGGAAGAATTTTCATCACTGCATATTGATCAAGACTTTTCTTTTGAATAAGAACCTCATGCTAATGCCCTTCTGAAAAAGATTGTTGATCATCACATTGTTCAATTACCTAGCAATCATATTCCCAAAGGACTAGTTCCTTTAGAAATATTGTTCGATGGGAATGATGTGGCAGTGAAGGGTAAAGTATCAGATGATAACGCTGATGCAGTTGAGTGCAACATTAGTACATAGAAGGAACCAAAGCTTTTCAGATTGTCAAGCAACCTTTCAAGGGAACAAAGAGACAAGTATATTGAGTTATTAAAAGAATTTGTTGATGTATTTGCATGGACCTATGAAGACCTCAACACATATGACACATCTATCATTGAGCACAAGATCCCATTGAAAGAAGAGGCTAAGCCATTTAGGTAGAAGTTGAGACAAATTAATATCATGTTGTTGACTATCATGGAGAGAGAAGTGAAGAAGTTATTAGATGCCCAAATCATTGTCCCCTTGAGATATTCTAAATGGGTGGCCAATCTGGTCCAAGTGAGAAAGAAAAGTGGAGAAATCAGACTCTGTGTCAATTTCAGAAATCTGAACAGAAGCTCAAAGAAGGACAATTACCCTCTACCTAAGATGGAACACATATTGCAGAGGGTAACATGTGCATTCAGGATATCCATGATTGATGGCTTTTCTGGCTACAATTAGATATCAGTCCTACCTGAGGATATAGAAATGACAACCTTCACCACTCCTTGGGGTACATTCATGTATGCCAAGATGCCTTTTGGATTGATGAACGCAGGAGCGACCTTTCAGAGGGCCATGGATATCGCCTTCATTGGGGAGAAAGATCAGTTTGTGGTGATCTATCTAGATGACATTATAGTTTTGTCTAGATATGATAGAGAGAACTGTTGTCACCCGAGGAAAGTCTTCTCGAAATGTAGAAGGTTTGGCCTTTCCTTAAATCCCAAGAAATATTTGTTTGCAATGCAAGAGGGAAAGTTGTTAGGCCATATAGTATCAACAGAGGGAGTGAGAATTGATCCCAGCAGGGTGGAGGAAATTCAAACCTTGTCATTTCCCAGGGCCATAAAGGAAGTCAAGGATTTCTTGGGGAAGATTAAATTTCTAAGGAGATTCATCTCAAACTTTGCCGAATTAGTAAATCATATCACAACCATGCTCAGAAAGGGAAATGAAGTAAAGTGGACTGCTGAACCCAGGGAATCCTTCAACCAAATCAAGAAAGCATTGAATGAGTCACCTGTTCTTATTAGTCCTGATTATTCCAAGAACTTCCTAACATTTTATTTTTCCTCCATTGATACAGTGGTTGTTGTCCTACTATAGAAGAATGATGTAGGGTTGGAGCATCCTATTTCCTTTTTTAGCAGAGCATTGAGGGATGCCGAGATTAGGTATGGCATTATGGAAAAACAAGCCTATGCCCTGGTGAAAGAACTCAAAGCTTTCAGGGTCTATGTCTTGCACTCAAAAGTAATTTCATATGTTCCTTCAGCCTCTGTGAAGGAAATTCTTATACAACCTGACATAGATGGTAGAAGGAGTAAATGGATCTCCAAGATCCTTGAGTTTGATCTGGAAATAAAACCCACCAAGTTAGTTAAAGGGAAAGGTTTGTCCAAGTTTCTGGCTGAATCCAACTATAAAGTGTTGGGGGTTGAATCCATCAACCCTTTCTCAGAAGTTCAGCAGGTGGAGTTGTCTTATGGTAGTCCTCAGGACAATTTACAATTAGCAGAATGCACTTGGTATGCAGACATTATATATTTTCTGCAAGAATTAAATCCTCCTGATGGAATAGGGAAGAGTAAGGCAAGAGATTTAAAGCTCAAAGTAGTTAGATATTTCCTTATTGACTAGGTTTTTCATTGTTGGGACCCTACGGGAGTGATTCTGAGATGTTTAAACCCACGGGATGCCCAAAGGGTTATGTTTAAGTTTCATGACAGCCTATGTGGGGGACACCATTTTTGGAAGACCAGAACCTACAAAATTCTCAGGGCTGGGTACTACTGGCCCACTTTATTCACTGATGTTTGCAGGAAAATTAGAGCCTATATCAAATGTCAAAATTTTTCAGGAAAGCAACAGCTCAAGCCTCTACCCCTAAAACCTGTAGTAGCATCCACACCCTTTCAACAATGGGGATTGGACTTCATTGGGGAGATTCATCCTGCTTCAAGTGGTCAACACCAGGAGTGCTTCACACAAGGTAATCATCAACTTCCTGGAGGATATTATAGCAATGTTTGGTTTCCCAGACATGATCATTATTGATAATGCTACTTCTTTCAAGTCTGAGCCTTTGATCAAGTTCTGTGAGCAGTTTGGGATTTCATTGATTCACTCCACTCCTTATTATTCCCAAGGCAATGGATTGGTAGAGTCTTCTAATAAGAGTTTGATCAATATCATTAAAAAATAGTTAGAAGACAATAAGAAAGCATGGGATTCTCATCTAAAATTCACTCTGTGGGCTGATTGAGTGACAACAAAGAGGTCCCTGGGCTCCTCCCCTTTTCAACTTGTCTATGGGATAGCAACTGTATTTCCCACTCAGTTGGCTCTACCTGTAGAAAAATTCTTTCAAGATTATGAAGGAGTGCCAAACAATATGGTCAGAAGAATTCATCAACTAGTGGAAGTGCAGCATACCAGAGAACAAGTAATGGACAGAGCTCACGATCATCAACAAAAGATCAAGTAGGCCTTTGACAAGAAGGTTAGAAAAGAGAAATTTGAACTCGGAGATCTAGTGCTTAAGTGGGATGCACCCATGTAGGATAAAGGAACACACAACAAGTTCGATGCCCTCTGGATTGGGCCCTTCAAGATGTCTGAAGTATTCCTGAAAATCACCTACAGGTTGTAGGATTTGGAGGGTGAAGAAGTTTTTAACGACCCTATGAATGGGAATTTCCTGAAGAAGTGTTTTGTTTGAGCCATGAGTGGCTCTTGGGTTTTTGTAAAAATTGTTTTCCTGTTTGTTTTCAGCTTAATAAATGACTCCATATCCCAACAACAAGGCATCAGAGCTGTAGGAAAGTTCTTGGCATCTCGCAGGGAGCATGCCATCCCCCATGGAGCCTGATGTTATCAGCTAATGTTGTAAAGGAGGTGTTTTCCTAACAAATTCCCCCCTTTGGTGAAAACATGACCAAAGTGGGTTGAAAACCTACTTGTCCTAAGTTTTATGAGAGGGCATATTTGATTTAAAAAATGGGTGGATCTGGGCGACCATGGTTTGCACGCCTAGATCTACGAACAAGGTCCAATTCTAGACTCCCCTTGCCATTCTTCCTTTAATGAAGGGGGGAAGGTCCGATATGGTGCCACACAAGTCTGAATGGTTGGGATTAAAGCACCCAGATATGTGGCCGAGGTCCAATTCCGAACCCCCCTTGCCATTCTCCCTTTAATGAAGGGGGGGGGGGTCTGATATGGGCAGCTCCTTTTAGGTCCCCCTCAATCGCTTACCGCCTTTGCCCCCTTGTGACAAGTGTACCCCACTCTGCCTCCCCTTTTCCCTTGTCATGTCTCCCACTTCCCTTCTACCCTTCACCACTGCACACCTGTCCTCCATGTTCCAGGTGTCATGTCCCCTTTTCCTTCACCCCTCTTATCTCTTAACACCTGTACCCCCATGCTCTATGCCACTTCCACCTATGTCCTATGCATATTCCCATGGCACTTCTCATCTGGTGTTATAGCCCCACTTCTCTGCCACTTGGTGCTTCCACCTCAACACCCCTCGTCTCACCTTCACAATGCTGACATCATCACCCCCATCAGATCCTCATCCACATTCACAGGCCAAGCCCCCTCGTAGTAGTCCAGCGAAGCAACAATGACCAAGGAAGGGTCGCCATGTTGTCCAAGTGCAGAATCGACTAGGCCTTACCTGATCTCGAGAAAGAAGTTATTAAGACAATTGATGGTGGTTGAACGTCGTCTCCTTTCATAAATAGAAGGTTATAAAGAGACAAAGCATAGAAGGTGATTGTCAGTCCAACCTGACAAAGATTGCATCTGACAACCGACTGCATAGACAGTCTGCCCAATGTCTGCATGCGCAGCCTGACAAGAGAAGTTGAGCAATGTAAATCCTTGAATGTATGACATGATCGTGTCTCAGACAATCGAAGCCAGTCTGATTATATGTAGGCATTTTTGACATTTTTGTTATGGGGATGGTTGAGCTAGGCTCCCGCATTGTAAAGTTTTGATGAAGCATTGGTTTTCCTGGTTATGTACTAGCATTTGAGATTTTCTGTTTAATGAAAGTCATCTTCTCTCCATCTCTCTGTAAACTCCGTATTAAGACACTCGGAATTGGAGGATCCAATCGATGGTTGAGATGTTGTAGGATGATGTATGGTTGATCACTACAATATTTACACCAGTTTTAGTTAGTTTCCTGTGTTACCTTTCCCTCTCACACTGAATAGCTTGGAATTGGAGGATCCAATCAAGGTGTTACAATAGTATTTCGATGCTCGAAATTGGAATATCCAGTCGATCCATGTGTTTTTTTAGTTGTGTCAGTTCGACATATTTCAGTGTCTTGTTTTTCTTCCCTGAGCCGTTGGAATGTCGGATGCCCATAGCAGTCTCGTTCATATTCTCGCCAAGTCTTCCATATTCTCACCTTAAATTCAACTTACTGATGGAATTTAGATAAGGACCTCACTTGCTCATGCATGCCTGGCCCAGTTCTTTGAGTTAAAACGATATTCTCTTGGGTCTACACCCATTTGACCACCCCCATTTATTATCGTGACATATAAAACTGATGGGTATCATGCTTACTCCTGCTGCAATCTAGGAGTGACTTCTAGTGCTAACAATATGCATGAAATATAACGGACTAATAACATTTTAAGATCAGTTCTCAACTCAACAAGCTATCTTTTATTATGTCCTCAATCATCTACCATATAGATGTCGGTTTAGTTACAATACATAAACCATAATGTCTATAACCAAGAATTCTTAAATTCATTTTGTATACTAGGTAACAATATATTTAGAAGGGTGGGAAAACCTAACATGGAATACTTCCTATAAATACTTTTTTTTTAACCTAATTAACCTTGGGTTCTTTCAAATGAGAGAAGGTAGCAATATACAAAATAAAATCACCTCCTAGAATTGAATCAATATGCGACTCTTCAAGATAAAATAAAGGAATACAAATATATTTAAGAGAACACTCAATGGCTATTTATATTGGGTTATGTCACTTCCAAATTACACCTAACTATACTCTTAAATGCTAGAGATAAAACCCCCTTCAAATTCCCTTAAAATCCTAACTTTTACACTTGAAAGAGGAAACACATACCTACATGACATGCACATAGGATACCTTTAAGAAACCTACATGCATGTGAGGGTTGTTTTATTTCAAGGTGAAAACTACTCAAAATGCATTTGGTTTTCCTTCTATAGGGGGTGTATATTTTTGTAACCCTATACGAAAAATTCCCAAAGCATTTCTAGAAACTTCCAAAAGAATTCAAACAAGATGGGGTTTTCTATAGAGGTTTAGATTGATTAGAATGCACAATGGATAACTCTATATAATGATTTAACCATTCCAAAACAAATATACTTGATCTATCAAACCTATAGAAACCAAACCCCAAAGGGAAATGTTTGAACAATAAATAATGTAAAAAAAATTCCAAAATCAACATACCTTTTTTTAGATTGATGTAGATATACTTATTTCTTTGGTATTCGACTCCAAGATTCATGTAAGATATTTCTCCAATAATTAGCTCCAATTTCCATCTTATGAATTGTATGAAATATTATTGATTGATCTCCCCAGTGTAACCTAACGGTACTCTTATTCCCTTGGAACCCTTAAGTTGTAAGGGTTGTACGAATGTGTGTAAAAGGTAGCAACGGTGAAAGGTCCTCCCCACTTCACCAATATATTGTGAAACTAACAATATTCTATGGAGTCCCCACTCCCAAACAAAATGTTATTAGAATTAAAACAATCAAGACTAAGCTCTCTACCATTTCACCTTGACATTTTTTAGAATTAGAACAACCATCCAACATTCGGGAGCATAAGGTGCTTCCCATGGCCATCCTCCTCTTATTATAGTAATTGTGTAAAATGATACATGCCTTTTCATGAAAAATTCCTAATTATTTATTCACTAATATAATTATTATTCACCTAGCCACATGTCGCTTCCATGCATAATTCTAATTTCTAATTAGCTTAAATGCATATTATTCACCAAACCACAAACTACCTTTCCTGGTTTTACTCATTTATGTCCCCTCTAATCATTTTTTAATCTTTTCGTGTGTGTGCATGTGATAATTCACTTTTTAATTAAATAAAACCTCTAAAATAGGATATGAATGATTTCTATTAATGCATGTATTTAGTATTTAGTTTCCATTTTAGCTTTCATTATATAATCAACCTAATTTACCTATAAATACCCCCTCTGATAAAATGAGTGCAATTATCACTATTTGAATAACGTTTTTCATGAGTGCACTTATATTAATTTAACATAACATTTTATATGATATGAAATAAATGATACTTTGTCTATGATCAAAATCTGGACCAGGGGGTCAAAAATTGCTCAAATTTCAAAGTGCTCAGAATGCAACGAAAACGGTGCCATTGTGTCCGTCTCGTCTTCCTGATTCCAGCGATATATTTACTTTCTCAAACGGAGTCCGTATGGAGAAGTTATCGCGATCTGTTCGCCGAGCCAAACAAGCAAAAATTTGGGATGCTGACTGTACCTGTCCGTACAATCCGTACGACCACGTGGAGGGTCGTACCATCATGATGACATGGCAACTGTACATTCGACGTGGCAGGTGATGTGGAAATCTTCGATTGGTTAACTTTGGGCGAATACTATGGTAACACGTGGCATATTTTAGGCGAATGGAAAGGTGCCACGTCGCCCAATGAAGGGCTGCCACGTGGCACCCTTTGACTGGTTGTTGGTGTTTGTGTGGTTCATTAAAATTATATGGAGGCCACAGGGTTCGACCCCTGGACCTCCCCCCATGTAACGAATTTATATAACCATCCGACCAATGCGCCAACACCATGTGACTTAATACATAATCCAATGCATTGTTTATAAAATCAATTTAATGTATGGTTGGGCCGCGACCGGGCCTGGGCCTAGCCCCAGCCCTTGGTCGCGTGTTGTGTAATGTAACCATGTTATAAAACATGGCGCGTAGGGGGTATTTCATATGGTTTCAAATATATGCGCGGTTTGTATTGTTTCCACACCATATAACCATGTTATAACAATAATGTGCGCGGATATATATTATAACCAAAGTTTTTACCATGTGTTCAAATGTGGCATGGTTATGACTTGCGCCCGGGTTTTGACATGGCCACGGTTTTTAATATTGCATGTGACCCCGAGTTGGAGCGCGGGAGTCGGTTGGTGCGGCTTTTAAAACCGTTAACTCATTTTGCCAAAGCTCGAGGTCGTATGACCCATGTGCCTTAGTGCTAGGCGGTTGGGCGCTGGAGGTGCCCTAACCGTCCTATAGTTTGCATGGTTATTCGGAACTGATCGGTGTTGGGTTTAAACATGTGTTTTGGAGCATGTTACAGGTTCATGCACACAAAGGTGTGTTTTGGCGAACCAGTTCCAGCAAAGCTTGAAGGAGAAAAATGGAGGAGGCCTAACTTCTTCATCGTTTGGCCGTTTGAGGCGCCGTAAAAGCCCAACTAGGGGTTTTTGGATGTACTAGATCCATTGGTGCCATTTTCACAGCCATTTGAAGACTCTTCATGCAATTTTTTCACCATTGAATTTCCAGGAAGCTCTAGAGAGCTCGAAGCCCTCTTTGATGGAGGATATGGTTTGGTGAGCCTATATTAGTTTTCAGTGATTGAATAATCATGTTTGGCTAATTGATACGCTCTGAACACATTGGGACAGGTTTCAGAGGCTGTTGAGGACTTTTACAGGTGTTTTTTCCAAAGAGAAGCTCAGGGAAGCTTATGGCCACATGTAGAAGAGGTCATGCCCGGAT
>JZKD02S2443557.1:220802-242054 GCA_000966675.3 Picea glauca | reverse complement strand
GAAAAGGGGTTGAGATTTTGGGTAGAAGGTTAAAAGTTAAGTCTTAAGGGTCATGATCTACGTACAAGCTCAAAACCCTAGCTTGTTAGTCCGTAGGGTAGAATACCCCACAACAAAACTGCAGAAAGGCCGACTTAGGATGGGTAAAAATTCCCTTGGAAAATAACACGAAATATGATCAGACTCAGGCAACATGACATTGACATAAGTTCACGATGCAGGAGGCAACACAAACTCTCCATGTGTTTGGTAGAATAACAAAATAGAGGAGGAAACAACTATATGTAGCGAGAACAACTTCCTAAGGTCATTTTAGATACCAAATCTTGACTAACAAACAGAAGGATGTTCTTTTTCCAAGGACGACTCATTGTGCTGCCAAAAAAGAATATATATTTCCCGTCCTCTTTTTGGGGTTTTTTTTTTTTTTTGGCCTTTTTCAAAATTTAAAAGAGCTTGAAAAAGAATAAAATAATGCTACATTACAAAGGAGGAATGAGTGTCACAAGCATAGTAGTTCCAAATGTAAGGAACACACTAATGCTCAGAGCAAGGAGACATGTGCAGGAAAAGGACACTCAGGGAAAATTCCTCCATGGGTCAAGGTGTCAGGTCACAGAGGCAAAGTTCTACAAGTCTTGCGTATAAGGAATGCTTCAAAGGTTAAGTTGAGAGAAACATGGAGCCGACATTAGGCCAAAGACGCAGAGATGAAAATGCGATTAGCAGGACACAATGAAACCCCCTTCAATGTATTTTTCACGACCCCAGAGAAGGTACGCTCGGTGATTTTTTCACTCTTAAAGAGTCTAAAAAAATGTAAAAGAAGGCTCCACTGGGGTACCTTTTTCGAAAATAGTCTAGTCGGTTCGAAAAAGGGATAAAATAGCACCAAAAATACGTCTATTCAAAACCATTTTAACAAATGTGACACAGACAAGATCACTTGGCAATCTCTTCAATTTTTAGGAGTCTGAAAAGAGATTAACTATGGACTCACAACCTTTTTCTATATTTAGTCTCCTTATCCAGAAAAAATATAAAATTTACCGAGGAGAACTCTCCCAGTGAGACGAATCCCCCAGGTGTACCTTTTTCCTCCTTAATCTACAGGCCGGAAAAAGGGATAAACTCATGCCAGTAGATGTTCTTTTGTACCAATTTAATGAGAGTGAAGGAACAAGATCACTCGATGTTCTTTTCAATTTTAAGGAGTCTAAAAAAGGATTAACTATGGACTCTATAGGGGATGTTCTTCTGGACCAATTTAATGAGTGTGAAGGAACAAGGTCACTCAACGATCTTTTCAATTTTAGGAAGTTTGAAAAGAGCTTAACTATGGACTCCGTGGGGGTTCCTTTTTCATAAATTTAGTCCCTCAGGCCCAAAAAAGGGTTAAACTTATACCTGAGAATACTCTTCTAGTGAATTGAAGTTCCTAGAGTATAACTTTATTCGTTAAATTGACCATCTAGACTGAAAAAGAGGTAAACTAACGACGAATAGATGTGCCTTCAAATTTGAGTTTGACGAGCGTGAAGGAAAACAAGAACGCTCGGAAATATTTTCATGTTTAGAGAGTTTGAAAAGGGCTTAAATAAGACTCCATGGGGCTACGACTCATGTATGAAACTGGTTAAGGTAGAGCCCACTTATAGACTCAGACCAAGAGTCTCTTTGATAGTCAACTTGGAAAGTCTCCCAAAAGGGAAGAAAACACAAACCATAGTGTAAGTCCTCCCATGGTATAGAAAACATAGTCATGGCTTCAAGGATAGCCTCGTCTGAAGGAAAATAAAAATCTGAGAAATCACACAAACGGGGGTCGACAGTCCCAAAGGGTGAAGTAAACTGACCATATTCCATATGATGATGAAGGCTCTGGCTAGGACTGGCAGAGTCTATTAACGGAGAATAACAAACATGAGGGCTTGAGGATCTACAAACAATGAGATCAGACTCAAAAGGAGACTCAAGATCACTTGGACCAAGAGGGGGAAGCAAGGCCTCCCATGCCCCCATTGGATAAACCAATGGATCAATTGTTGAGACCAAGTCTCAAGAAGGAAAACATGATTTCACAAGTTCCTTCTCAGAAGAAATTGAACACCGAGGATAAGACACCACATAATTAACACGTGGTGGGGTAGATTCTATGTTAGCACTCTGTAAATTTTGTTTGGTTGATAGACAAATGATAGAGGTAACTGTTTCAACCAACTTTAGAGCTGAGGCACTAGCCTACTCAACTCAGTGAGGGCTCTCTCATGTCACTTGATATTTCTTTGGAAATCAGTGGCTAGATTTGGTTTGTTTTGGGGTTTTTTAATAAAGTTGTTGGGAAGGAAGGGGAGGAATACTTAGGGCTATGGAGTCAAAATTTCGAAAGTGAATGAAAACAATGCATCGAATGATAGAACTCTCCAAAGGATAAATGCTAAATGAGGCGATGAATCTGAGTTATTCTTAAATTTAAATAGAGGGTAGGAAGATAAAGAAAACAAATAACTGCATCAGAGCATTATTGAAATGAATTATGAATTAGTTATGAAGACAATCACACAGTTTAAATTGCTTAAGCCAAGAGCATCACAAGTTGAATTCTCGACCTTTAACTCTCCAATTTAAATAGAATAAAATGTAAATGAAATAAAGGATTACAGGAAATACATACGATGAAAGAATACAAAGCTCATATCACCAACAATTAGAATATTTTCATAGAGACTTCAAAAGCCTCTGCATTTATATTCAATTCAGATTCAGAAAATTACAAATAGAGTTTGAAACAACCAAAATCTGCTCTTGCACTTCCACCAACATTAATTCAATCAAATGCCACAACATTTATACAATTTCGAGTACAATGGCTGAAACCAAAACGTTTCAGCTTCTAAAACTAATAATAGTAATTTCAACTGACAGTCTTGGTATATGAAATGGTTTACAATGATTAACAAAAAACACTTCAAAATAATGGACAATTTCTCTTATTGTTCGGCGTCCTCCATGCCATCTGTCTCGTTCTGATCTTCTGCTAAATCTACAAACTTGGTGACACCTGAACATTACTTACTGTCTCCGGGGATACTGCACTTCATCTTACCCAGTCGCATGATTTCCTTCCATTGCGAATCAGAGGGAATTCATAATCCATCATCTCTTTAATCAAAATTTCCAAGTTGATGCACATGGCATGGGACATAGTGGGCAGGCCAACCTTCACTGTTTTGAGCTTATTCAAAATTTCCAAGTCTGTAGCCAAATATTCTACCAGGCTTGTGCCTTTCAGAATTTCTTCCATGGCTTCGAATTTAGAATGCTCCATTCTACAATGAATGAGGAGAGAATTGTAGTCTTCTTGATTGTATAATGAACCCTTTCCATCCCAAAATGATGGGAGGCATTTGATAAAAAAAATTCAAACACGTCTTTAAACTCATGTATCATGTGCTTCATTTCCATAGCCTTGTTTTGGACCAATCTGAGTAGGTTGTTCTTGGTGATGATCCTTCTGGCCCAAATGATCAACTCAATTCTGTCCTTTACCCCGATAGTTTGAACATCAACATTTGACACAAAATTTAGCAAGTCAATAGAATTTTGGGACCATTCTGAGGGTTTCTTGACTAACACTTCATTTCCAACAGTACACCTGCTCCGAGCTGTAGCAGCCACACTGTCTTTGTCATTTATAAAATTCAGATAAGGCCTCAATTTAGCAGCCTCTGCAGCAATAACATCCTATATTACATGTTTATCTCCCTGTAATAGTGTTTTTCCCTTTAACCTTGTTTTCATCTTGCTCACTCTCTCTAGAAAATATTGATTATCTCTGTGAAGTTGAGCCATCTTCTCATCTTTCAATTTCATCTCTTGTTTCAACTTTTCTATCGATTCTTTAAGGCCCTTTATCTCCCCTATTTTTAAGATTACCTAGGACATAGCTTGAACCAACCCCTCAGTTCTTGATCCAGCCTCTGTATTTGCAGGTACAATGAAAACCATATCTCATGTCACTACCTATGCTTGTGACCAATTCTCTTTTTATTTTTCTAACTGCAACACTTTAGCTTTGTAGTTGAGTGCTTCTTGTCTGAATGTTTCCTTCTCCTGTTCCAAAGCAGTTAGTTATGTTTTCTGTGGTTGATCTGTAGGGGACATCTTCAACTTTTTCTTCAGGCTTTGGATCATCTTATCTTTTTCATCTAGAGAAGCCTTTACCCCTTGGGGGCCATCAGATTCTAACCTTTTGACCTATGTCATCTAGGCTTTGCAGGATGCCTTTTCCTGCTTCAATTTTCCATCTAGTTTGAGTGCATGTGTTGTCAATATTGCAACCCTCATACCTAAGCTCATATAATACAAATATAGTATGTCACTGACATTCTTGTGTAACTTTATTGTGTCAGGGGCACCAATATTTTCATAATGCATTTTGAACTCGGATACCTTATCATCATCAGCCACTTCTATGTTAAAAGTCTTTATTTCCACATCCCTGACTAAGAGTAAGGAAGCCTTGTGCTGGGACATCTTCTCTACTTTAGGTAAAAGGTCTCTTATTTAATTGTTGGTCATACTTCCCTTCACAACATACTGGCTCATTAAATCTTCCTTGGACTGATAAAGTGCCCCAGGTGTCTTGCCAAATATGTGTTTCCTACTGCTAAAAACCTTTGTGTTGCCTTCATTTTGTGGCATACTTCCTGTACCATCTTCTTCATTCTTGGTTGCACCTTCCACCATCTCCATGCTCATTTTTCATTTGGGCTCTTCTTCTTCCAGGACAACTATTTGAGTGGGTTTTGTGATTTTCATTTTCTTGTGAGTATCTTGCTGGCTACTAGCACCTAGGGATTCTGAACTTCTCCTCTTATTATAGATACTCATTTTAGGGGCTTTGAAAACCAACCTAGGAGAAGTTTTATGTTCTAGTCTCTGTTGATAGGTTGGTTCTTTTTGTTTTGATTCATCATGCTGCAGAGTGACCTCCATATCTACACAGATTTACAGATTGGCTAGCTTATCGAATCCTTCAACGTGCTCATGTTCATAGGTGACTTGTTTTCTCGCCAATATCCTCTTTGATATGATATGATACAGATCATATTTCCTCCCTTGCAGCTGCGTGAGCTCGAATTCATTGAGTTTGGATTGGATTAGATGCAAACAAGACTTGTTCTCTACCACATAGGGCCCCACTATGAAAGGAAATTTTAGGTTAGAAGCCTTGTGTGCTTTTAGAAAATGCTATGTTTCTGAGATGATCCTTTGTCTTATGAATTCCAAAGAAAATATTCTGGGAGTCAAAAGTACTAGTAAAAGATAAGGTCCTTCCTGATAGCCATATACCCAAATCACAGTAGACTATATGAACAATATCTAGTCTCCTACCCTGCTCTCTAAATTTGGTTGTAAAGAACTTCTCATTTCTTCCAGAATCCTCAACAGATTGGAACTAAAAATAAGACTGTACACCCTGGACATAATCTTATTGATGAAAATAAGCATGGTGATTCTTTTACACTTAGTCGAAATAAATGAAGTATCGGGACTGTTAGATTCTAGGAACATTCTCAGCAAGTGCATGTAGTATCTGAAGTGTCTCAATGAACTAAAGTTTACCAATTGTTGATGCATATTATCAGCTATGAATTTGTCAAAATTGACAATGATTGACTGACCAGACCCTGACATAAAGAAATTCAACAAGAAACCTAACATGACTTCTACCACAAACTTGTCATTATCCAACCCTAGTATTTGACTCAACAAAGAACAAACCCACTGGACTTCGATGACCATGATGGTTACATTGGCAGGAAACAACAGACTCTCTGAATGGTGTTTAGATTTGAGAATGGTTTGCAAAAATAGGGTTTTTACTTCTGGTGGGCATTCCCTATAAATTTTGATCATATTCTCCTCCTCGAAGGGCTCTGACACCGTGGGGGAGGACTCTGGTATACTGAGGGTGTGCCGAAGAGACAGACTGTCTATTTCGCATAAAAACTCTAACCCTAATTTATTCAAAATAACTCTTTCTTCCTGAGAATATTTCTCTGCACACCAGCTTACAAATTCAGGGAAAGGAAAGACTCCTTCTACGATGTAAGGGATGATGGAGGCTTGAGCCGCTTCGAGGAAAGGTATGCATGTTCCAACATTATCTAACAAATTCGGTTTGGACACAAAAACGGGTGATATTGTTATCTCTGTGTCAAAAACGTCAGAGTCCCTATCAATTAGGGCTTCTTCTTCAAAGGCGATGTATTGTTCATTCATGGATAAAATGATAGGATTAGCGGACATGGTGAAAACTACATGTTTAAGTGGAAAAGAACGTACGAATTTGATTCAGTTTTGATCTTGAGTTTCGAATGGATGCTTTGCACCAATTTTCGAACGTTTGAATGCTTCAAAATACCATAAAATAATGCCGGAGGCCCTCCTTTTATATGTGCCTATTGCCATTGGGGGTTGGAGAAAACAGTTTTAGGTAGATCTATTTTCACCCTGATGTGCCTTTGAGGGTGCCACACATCCACTTTTGAAACCATGACAGTTTTCCCCGACCCATCCTCGAATGATTAATCCTTGCGCTACTTGAATCGTCGATATGAGCTTCAGCCGTTGATGTGGATCACTCTAAGATCGATGGTCCACCGTGTCCCAACAACTTCCGACATCGAATATTGGAGAAATCGGTATTAGGAAAACTACTTTTCACCCCGATGTAGATCTAGGGGTGCCACACATCCACAAACAAAACCATAGGAGTTTTTCCTGACCCTCCTTTGAGAAATTATCTTCCGTGCTGCTTCTTTCCCCGATATGCACCTTATCCATTGATCCAGGCTTCTTCAAGATCAAAGGTCCACCGAGTTATACCTTTTTCACCTCAAATATATTTTTCTATATGCTATTAGATATAGCTCGATCCCCCAAACTATCATGCTTCCACAATGATATAATATTTCGCTAAATTTCTAAAATTTGGATCCTGATCTGAAAGTTGTTATGGTGATAACATTGGCTCCAATTGGGGATGCTATCCTCCCTGTGAGGTAACAAATAACTGTAGACTAAGTACCTAACCATTGGGCTGTGGTCTATCTGTGCAATCTGAATCTGCTAGTATTTATTCAAAAATTCAAAATCGACCCGGCATACCTTAGGGCCTTCACCTCGGGCTTCAAATATGTTGCTTTTATTCCAAATTTTTATGCGCAAATAAAAAACAAAAAAAATGATTATATACAAGGAATGGCGGGGTGATGATTTTCAAACCATGTAATGCTTGAGGAACCTACCATTCATAGGCCCTCCTCCAATGAGTTCTCCATTCTTTATTCTAACGAATAAGTGTTTCTTCCACGGTAAGTTGCAATTTTGAACGGGCCCAGCCAAAGGTGATCAAATTTCCCATGTTTTCCCTTATCTTCATTTTTGGCATCCCAACTTAGTACTAATTCTCCTAGTTTGAAATCATCCACCTTGGTATGCCTGTCAAAATATTCTTTGATCTTGTCTTGATGCAACTGGGCATTATGGAAAGCCTTTTCTTTGGTCTGTTGTACACTGATGAGTTCATCCTTCCTTCTTTGTGTGGTGTCTGTCTTTGCATATTTCTCCTACAACAGTCTCATTATTGGCAACCCTAATGTAGTAGGAAAAATTTCTTCAGTTCCATACACGATCTAGAACGGGGATGTGGCAATGGATCTCTTTGGGGATATTCGGTCAACCCATAATGCATGGATGAGATTTTTTTTCCATGTCTTTTTATTTTCTTGCAGTAATTTTTTGATGATTTTGACTAAGATTTTAGTCAAAGACTCAACCAACCCATTTCCTTGAGGTTAATATGACGTGGAATGACCAAGAGTGATATTGTAATCACTGCAAAATTTCCCCAATTTCTTAGACTTGAAAGTTGTTGCATTGTCTGTTATAATTTTTATCGGGCATCTGAATCTAAACAAAATATTATCTTCTAAGAATCGAATGATGACATCATCTGTATCCTGCCTAGTGGGAACTGCCTCAATCCACTTAGTGAAATAATTGGTCACTGTCAAGATCCATTTGTGTTGTGAAATAATTGGATTTCCCTTATAAAATCAAGGCCCCACTATTTGAAAGGAGCTTCCACAAAAATAGGTTTTCAAGGAAGAGCCTGCAATTTTCCTTTCCCATCGAAAAGTGTACATTCATGAAACTTTGAAACTTCTTTACAAACATTGGGAAAAATTCTAGGCCAATAAAATCTAGATCTCAAAATTTTGTGCACAGTTGTTTTCCAATAATGACGACCTCCACCTTCACCCTTATGGAACTCTCTGATGGTTTTCTCTGCCTCTTATTCTATCAAACAACTCAATAAAATTCCTCCTGGATCCTTCCAGTACAACGATTCATTCACTATACAAAATTTTGTTTCCTTCAGTTTCAAGAATCTGGCTTTTGTTTTACTGTATTCAGGAGAAGCCTGCAAATTTTTCAACACAAAGATGATATCTGCATACCATGTAGAGTCAAGAAACCTCTGAGATATTTGTGGAGTCTCCCTTTCTTCCTCTACTATACTTCCAGACAGATCTGCAATGAATTTTATTCCCAAGAGTTCACAGTTTGTTTGTTCCATCAGTCTAGCAAGTCCCTATCCTTTGATCAACTTGGTAGGTTTAATCTCCAAGTCATATTCATTGACTAAAGCATATGCTTGCTTCTCCATGATGTCATATTTCAAAGGAACATCCCTCAATGTTTTCCTGTAATATGCTATTGGCTTCTCAAAATTCTGGTCATCTTTCTGGAGTAGCACACCTGCAATTGTGTGTTATGAAGCGAAAGAGAATAGTATAAAATCTTTCTCAAAATTTGTACTAGCCAATACATGATCCTCCATCAATGCCACTTTGATGTCTTCAAAATATTTTCTAGCCTCAGGAATCCATTTGATTTCATTTCCCTTCTTTAGCATTTTGGTGATATGTTTTATAATTTCAGCCATATTGGGAATGAATCTCCTCAGGAAATTTACTTTGCCCAAGAAGGATTGTACTTCCTTTTTGCTTCTGGGTATGCCAATTTTAAAGATCCCCTCAACTTTGTTGGGTTCTACCTTTATAACTTCCTTTGAAATAATGTGCCCTAAGATATTTCCTTCTTCCATGGAAAAATTTGAATTTTTCAGATTTAATGATATACCAAATTTCCTGCACTTTTCAAATGCCCTCCTGAGATGTTTGATATGTTCTTCATCTAAGGAAGAATACATTGTGATGTCATTGAGGTATATAACAATAAATTTTTCCTTTTCATTAGCAAAGGTTATGTCCATATCCCTTTGAAACGTTGCCCCTGCATTCATAAGTCCAAATGGAATTTTGGCGTACATAAATGTTCTCCATGGTGTGGCGAACATTGTCTTTTCTTGATCATCAAGATGTACCATGATCTAGTTATATCCCGAGAAACCATATAGCATTGACATCTTTTGAGATCCCACCACCTTCTGTAAAATATGATCCATTTTGGGCAATGGGTAATTTTCCTTAAGAGATACCTTATTTAGGTTCCTAAAGTCCACACACAATCTGATTTCTCCACTCTTTTTTCTGACTGGAACCAGGTTGGCCACCCATCTGGAAAACCTTAGGGACACTATGATTTTTTCTTCAAACAATTTCTTTACTTCTTTTTCTATCAATGGTAACAACAGGGGGGTTATTCTTCTTAATTTCTGTTTGAATGGCTTGTGATCTTCTTTGATTGAGATAACATGTTGTATTATATTGGTATCATAAAATTTCAACTCATCATAGATCCAAGCAAAGACATCAGGGTATTCTTTCATTAATTTTACACACCTCTCTTTGAATTCAGGGTTGAGCTTCTTGGACAACTTAACTATATTTGGATCCTCTTGAGTTCCAATATTGCAATATTCCACATCCCCTTCATTTACTATAATCTTTGGGCTTCTGGCCACGTCATTGTTATCAAAGAGCTTCTTTAATGGTACTAGGCCTTTAGGGATGATGTTTCTTTTTAACTATACAATATCTCTGCCAACAATCTGTTTGTCAAAATATCCTTCTTTTGTGAAAGCGACTGCATCCACCTCATCATCGTAGTATTCATCATCAATGTTTAAATTTTCAAACTCGTTCTCCATTCTTAGGAAGCTTTCTATCTGTTTTTCATTCTCGAATATTTGTCAGTGCTTCATATTGTCTAGTATTGTTGGCCTGTACTTGACTTCAAACTTGTAGCTTGGGAATATTGGGACTTTGAACACCACTGCTAAAGTAGCTAAAGCATCAACAACCTAATTTTGTTCTCTTGGAATTGATGAAAGATTCCATTCTGAAAATTTCTCAAGGAGGTCCAATACTAGGTTTATGTAAGCCCTCATTCTGGGTTGTTTTTCTTGGTAGATGCCTTTGATTTGATTTATGATAAGCTCAGAGTCTCCAAGCACAAAAATTCTTTTGGCACCTAATTCTTCCAAAAATTTCAACCCCAATATTAACGCTTCATACTCAACCATATTATTAGTGCATTCAAAAATGAGTTTGTAAGAGCATAATTTTGCATCTCCATTGGGATGATAGATTCATACGCTAGCTCCAGCTCCCTCTCTGCATGCAGCTCCATCAAAATTCATTTTTGATATCTCCTCTGCATCACTTTGCTACTCTAGAAGTTTCTCCATCTGCTGGTTAATCTCAATTTTGTCATCTATAATGATTCATGTTTATTATTCCTCGGAGCACAGGTCATTGAAGAAAATAGATGACCCCAATTTAGTTTCTACTGAGTAGATAGGATGATTGCTAGGATGCGATTTATTGTTGACCATATATTTAAGAAGAACCTCCCTATATAATATTATGTCTTGACCAAAGATGGGAATAGTAGTATATGACATGTCCATCTAGAGGGTTCCTTTTAGTTGTGTAGCCCATGACCTGGACAACAACATACCAAACTTTGGAGGAATATCAGCAACCACTACGTCCATCACCATATTCTTAGCTAGGATTTGTGATAAATAAACCACTATGTCTTTGATCATGCCAAGAAATTTCACCTTCCTTGAATCGAAGGAGAACAGGTCCTTATAAGGTCTTGTGACACTGAGACCTAATTAGTCCATGACCACTTTGGGCATCAGGTTGTGGGATGCTCCAGAATCTAGCATAGAATTGTGCAGAATCATGTCATGGATTTTCAAGTTGACATAAAAAGGAGGGACTTCTTCATTTTTGCTACTTTCTTCTACTCTTGGCCCAAATAAGATGGTTGGGTGGTCGTCTTGTATGTTCAAGGTATCATAGGTTTATCCCATCTTAAGCATCTTGATGATCTGATTTCTATACTCACTATTTTTTATCAATTCATTAAATGGTACTGAAATATTTATATTATCCATTTCACTTTCAAAATCAAAAGATGGTGAGGTTTTCTCTACCTCTTTGATGACCATTTCTTTTCTTGTCAAATTTTTTTTTTGAGGTTCTTCTTTCTGCTTCCCCTTTTCCATAGCATCCTTTGTAGTTGGATCCTTTGTAGTAGAATCCTTTTTGGGTTGACTTGAATAAGGTATGTTATTCTAAGCTTCTTTGATGGGATTCCCCTTTGGTGTGTTTGAAGGTACCTTTTGATTTCGAAGGTTATACTTCCTTTGGAACTGCATGATGGTGTTTTGTAATCCAGCCTCATAATATTCCCTTTCTATTGATACCATTTCTTCTTCATCTTGCAAAAACATCTCACTTGCATCCATGAACTGGTCATGTTCTTCTTTCGTAAAAAATACCTCTATATCTTTATCATTATAGCAGTTCATATTGTCTTCAAAATATCCATCATAATCTTCATTCACATAATTATTTTGAAAAGGAGGCCTTATTTGTTGTTCCCCCTGATTTCCCTGGTTTCTCTGATTTGCTTGATTTCCCTGATTTTTCCTATTCTTCTTGAGTAGCCTGATATCCCTGATTTCTTGGCTCTCTATGCCTAATTTGAGGAATAGTTGGTCTTCTCGGATTTTTGGGAGGGCCATCAACATGTTCTCTGGGGTTATCAGTATTTCCTAGAGCCATTATTTCCATCATCCACTCCATGTTTCTCATCATTGCTTCAAATATTTCGTCTGATGTTTGTGATGATGAAGGTTGTGCTTTGTCTTGAGCTCTATTGGTGTATTTGCTAGCATTATCTTTCATCTTCCCTAAATCCATTAGATTCACTTCAACCTCTATATCATCGGTCATCATATCGTCAAATGTGGTAGATCCTCGTTCTCTTAACAACAAAGAAAAATCACTTTCAAAAGAATTAACATATATGAGCTGAGAAACTCTAGGGGGGGGGGGTTACCTCAGCAAGAATTGTATGGTAGACCTTCATGAACTTGGCTGAAAAATCCTACACTATTTCATCAGGTGATCTCTTCATGTTGTTGTACTGTGTCAAAAACTAAAGGGGATTTTTCTTATCCCCCCATTTTGCAATGAAATGTGTCTCAAAAGATTCGAAATTTGCAATACTGGCAAGTGGAAGGGCTCTGAATTACTTCCTACTTCTCCTACAAGACTTTGTGTAAACAACCTCATATTAACATCTTAAAAATCCACCTCTTCCAAGTCTATGAAATCATCAAACTAGTCTGTATGTTTTTGAGTTGATATGTTACCCTCAACATTATATAATTTTATCCTTAGGTTGTAATCTTGAGAAAAATCATGTAATTGAGAAGACAGTATGAGGGGGGAAAATATGGCTGCCATAACTATTGTGAGGGGTCGGAGTGGTTGTTGGTTTTGAGTGGGGATCACTAAAGGCCTAGTAGATGCAACTATAATTAAATCTTGGAATCTATTTTTGTCAAAGATGGTCTCGCTTAAACAAGAATCATACTTAGTTCTGAATAAGATTTTCTCAAATTTTGCATAAAACTCGAGGTATTCAATTCTAGTCACTTCGTTCTTGGGTAAAGACAAAAATTGTTCTAGATGCAACAATGGAGTTACTGGATATTCTTTTCTTTTACGTACAATATTCTCAGGGTCAGACACAGGGATTTCAGCTTCTGGGTTTGGGTTTCTCCTAGTTTGGATTTTCTTAGGAGCCAACATTTCTATCTCACACAGGGTGGTGCGACTAGTCTATGAGTAACGAAGTCGCCAGGGTAAAAAAATAATCTTATCCAATAAGGTATTTGATCCACTGTCACCCTCGGGGATCAAACTAAAGCTTTAAGTCATTTTCCAAGGGAGGATTTTTCAATTTCGTCCTCGGCAACAGTGCCAGAATGTTAGCACTCTGTAAATTTTTTCTAGCTGATAGACAAATGATAAAGGGAACTGTTTCAACCAACTTTAGATCTAAGGAACTAGCCTTCTCAACTCAGAGAGGGATCTCTCGTGTCACTTGACATTTCTTTGGAAATCAGTGGCTAGATTTGGTTTGTTTTGGGGGTTTTTAATAAAGCTGCTAACAAGGAAGGGGAGGAACACTAAGGGCTATGGATTCAAAATTCTGAAAGTGAATGAAAACAATGCATCAAATGATAGAACTCTCCATAGGATAAAGGCTAAATGAGGTGATGAATCTGAGTTATTCTTAAATTTAAATAGAGTTTAGGAAGATAAAGAAAACAAATACCTACATCAAAGCATTACTAAAATGAATTCTGAATTAGTTAAGAAGACAATCACATAGTTTAAATTTCTTAAGCCAAGAGAATCACAAGATGAATTTTGGGCCTTTAACTCTCCAATTTAAACAGAAGAAAATGTAAATGAAATAAAGGATTACAAGAAATACATACAATGAAAGAAGACAAAGCTCATATCACCACCAATTAGAATATTTTCATAGAGACTTCAAAATATTTTGCATTTATATTCAATTCAGATAATTACAAATAGAGTTTGAAATAAACAAAAGGTGCTCTTGCATTTCTGCCAACATTAATTCAATCAAATTCCCCAACATTTATACAATTTCAAGTACAATGGATGAAACCGAAACGTTTCAACTTATAAAACCAATAATAGTAATTTCAACTAACAGTCTTGGTATATGAAACAATTTACAGTGATTAACAAAATTTGCTTCAAAATAATGGACAATTTCTCTGACAGTTCGACTCCCTCCATGCCATTTGTCTTGTTCTAATCTTCTGCCGAATCTACAAACTTGGTGACACCTGGAGATCACTTACTGGCTCCAAGGATACTGCGCTTCATCTTACCCAGTTGCACGATTTCCTTCCATTGTGAATCAGAGGGAATTTCATAATCCATCATCTCTTTAATCAAAATTTTCAAGTCGATGCACATGGCGTAGGACATAGTCGACATACCAACCTTCAATGTTTTGCATTTATTCAAAATTTCAAATTTTGTAGCCAAATATTCTATTAGACTTGGGTCTTTCAAACTTTCTTCCATGGCTTCAAATTTAGAATGATCCATTCTACACTGAATGAGGAGAGAATTGTAGTATTCTTGATTGTATAATGAACCATTGCCATCCCAAAATGATGGGAGGTCTTTGATCAACAATTGTTCAAACGTGTCTTTAATTGCGCTAATTCCATCTATGACCCAAAGGTATTTCTGGTTATTTTCCCCTTCAAGGTTGTTTAGTCGAGGAGCATCAAAAGAAACCTCCATAAACTTGGAGATTAGGTGCATGAAAGTCTTCTGACTTTGAGTTTCCCCTTGGATCATAAGTTGGAAATCGCCCAAATGTCGGGTGAACATCATATTATGCCCTATCCAGGAAAGAACTTACCACTTTGGTTCTCCTAAATCCACTAAAGAATAAGGAGCTGGGTTTTTCTATCGATTAATGGCACCCACCTTTGTTGTTGGTGCTCTTTTCTCTTTCACCCAGTATTGGGTCAATAGTCTCCTGTATGTTGTGCTCCATTTTCATAGCCTTGTTTTGGACCGATTTGAGAAGGTAATGCTTGGTGATGATCCTTCTGGCCCAAATTATCAACGTAGTCCTATCCTTTACCCTGATAGTTTCAAGATCAGCAGTTGGCACATAATTTAGAAAGTTAATAGCATTTTGGGCCCATTCTGAGGGTTTCTTGGCTAACACTTCATTGACAATAGTACACCTTCTCCGAGCTATAGCAGGCACACTGTCTTTTTCATTTATAAAATTCATATAAGGCATGAATTTAGCAATCTCTGCAACAATAGCATCCCATATTACATGTTTAGCTCCCTGTAATAGTGTTTTTCCCTTTAACCTTGTTTTCAACTTGGTCACTCTCTCTAACAAATATTGATTATCTCTGTGAAGTTGATCCATCTTCTCATCTTTCACTTTCATCTCTTGTCTCAACTTTTATATGACTTCTTTGAGGCCCTTTATCTCCCCTGTTTTTAATCTTACCTAGGACATATCTTGAACCAACCCCTCAGTGCTTTATCTAGCCACTGTATTTGCAGGTACAATGACAACCATATCTGATGTCACTACTTGTTCTTGTGACCAATTCTCTTTTTGTTTTTCTAATTGCAACACTTTAGCTTGGTAGTTGAGTGCTTCTTGTCTGAATGTTTCCTTCTTATGTTCCAAAGAAGATAGCTCTTTTGTCTGTGGATGATCTATAGGGGACATCTTCAGATTTTTCTTTAGGCTTTGGATCATCTTATATTTTTCATATAGACAATTTTCCCTGGCCCGCCCTCAAATGAAGAACTCCCAAATATACACTAGGACCTCTGTCAAAATCCAACATCTCATGTGAAGTAGACACAAGCTCAGGAGATTCCAAGACTTTCCAAACCAGGGAGGATAATTGCAGAGGCTCCTTCATCCACAATACATCGATAAATGTTTGTTGAATTAACTTCAACCCTTATTTGAAAGGGTGCATAAGAAGGAAGATGAGGCTCAATAAAGGTCATTTCAATCAAAGGAAACCATCCTAGGGCTTGGAGGGGGTGTGGTCGAAGTGAGCGGAATTCCCCCTTGTTCTAAAAGTACTTAACTGGAAATGCTAAAAACATAGTCGGTAGACACATTACTCCACAAGAGAAGAGTGGGCTTAGCCTAAGATTGCATTAACATGACCACTTTGGTATACTTAACACTCTCCAAGAGAATAGTGGGATTAGCCGAAGACTGCATTAGTGTGACCACTTTCTCAACCACTGGTTGAATAGGTTGCGAGACAACACAGTCTACAGGCACATCACCCCCCAAAAGAGGAGTGGGATTAGCCGAAGACTGCATCGGTGTGACCATGTTGGTATAATCAACACTCTCCAAGAGAAGAGTGGGATCAACTGAGGACTGCATCGGTGTGACCACTTTCTCAACCACTGGCTGAAAAGGCTGTGAGGAAACTTTAGAAGAATCATAATCAAAAGATCTTGTAGACAAGGACCACAATCTTTGTACCTCTATAAGGCCAGGGAACAAATAAGTAAGTTGATCTCCCTTGCAAAGCTTATAAGGGAACTTAGGCTTACGTCCTATCTGTCTAGGTTTCTCAACAGAATCAATGCCCCTAGAATGAATAGCAGTGGTTGGTTGATTGTCCCCAACATGACTAGCAGAGGTTGTTGAAATATCACTAACATGACTTGCATAGGTTGGTGACTGGTCGATAAAATGACTCACAGAGGCTACATACCTGTTACCAGTATGACTAGAAGTGACTGGAATTCCCCCCCCAACATGAATTGCAGAGGCTAGGTGCTTTCCCCTAGCATGACTTGTAGAGGCCAGGTGTTGGTCTTCAACATGACTTGCAGAGGTTGAGGAACTATCTCCAATGTGACTTGAAAAGGTTGGTGAATGAACTCCAGTATGACTTGCAGGGACTAGGTTCATGCCCCCAGCATGAGTTGCAGAGGTTGGGTGTTGGTATTTAACATGACTTGCAGAAGTTGACGACCTATATCCAACATGACTTGCAGAGGTTGGTGATTTATTCTTCCTATTCTTCCTCTTTCTATTTCGTTTAGACTTCCAGTTACTAGTAACTGTACTTTCACCAGAGGTGGGAGAAGGAGGAGAAGAATTTGCTGACGAAGGAAAATCAATATGATGCCCATGATATAAAGTGTTTAACTGAGAAGTGTCAAGATAATTTGGGACTTTTGGAATGGTACCCAACCAAACCAACAATCCCACATTCAACCCAGGAATGTACAAAGTGACCATCAAAGGGACACCAATGTTTCCAAAGAAAGGAAAAGCACAAGAATACCCTTGTGAAGGGGTTCCTTGGTTAGTATCATCGGGAAATTTATCCATGAAGATATTATGCACAGGTTTTCCCCTTGTGGGATCATTCAAATTTGTAAAAGTCTCACACACTGACTCTTGGCGAACTAGTGGTATAAAAGCAACGCCTATAAAGAGGTGGCTCTATGTTTCTAAGCGAAAGAATGAAAAGTCATCACGACCGATAGAGTGGGAGGTCTACCACCTTAGGTCAGAGACCCAAAAAAATGACTGACTAACTCACTATGGAAAACTAGGGAGCACAGAGAACACACTAAAAATTCCTAAAGGCAAATCAAGCAGACCACTATCTAGTAGGAAGAACAGTTATGCCAACCAAAATTAGAGAAACTTACTGGTGCAAGTGCAACTTGAACACGGAAGCACCCTCTAGGTATACTCTGCAAAGTGTGACCCAACGTCTGCCCTAGGTACCATGGTATACCCCCGTAATCACCTATGTAAGTCCCTAGAATATAGGCAATTAAGTTGCCAACTTGCAAACAGTCACTAGGCGGGTATAGTTGACAGTCGGGTGGACCGCAATGAGCAGGATAACAAGTCTGAAACCTATTGAGGGTATCGAAATCAAGTGGTCCAGAAAATAACGGAGGATCTCGAATGGATTTGAGGTCCATGAACCTCCATAGGAAAATGTGAGTGATAGTATCCCACGATAGATCCTCAATATGTGTTCCCCACTATGTTTAGTTCAGCTTTGGAGGGGTTATCTCTGCTGCCTTTCCTCATGCGACCTCGTGTTTATCCCCTATGTTAGAGGGGGGTCGTGGATAAATTTCATGTCACTAGACTTTAACACTCCCTAACTCTAACTCCGATGTTCGTTTAATGGCCTTGAAGAGTTTCCTCTCCAACCTAATTCAAGGCCCTAACCCTAAACTAGTTGGTTGACCCTACAAACAAAAAGTCTAATTAATTTTAGATTTAGCGTTCATTTTAAAGATTTATTTACACAAAGGGTGTGATAGTGCAACTGATATTGTTAAGACTCTTGCAAAAAAAAAAAAAAACTTACAAGAACACTGGAAAAGAAGGATTATCTTTCTTATTTTTCTTTTGAAATGCTTTCAAGATGAGAAGAAAAAACAACACTATGCTAATTTAATTTTCTTTTTTGGAAATGATTTAAATAGGAAAAACTTGAAACAATTTTTTTTTTCTTTTCTTTAAAGAAAATGAAAGGGGGAAAAGAAATACAAGACAAGATTGAAACTGACCTTTGGTCCATTGTGGATCGTAGGGAGTCACTAAAGACACCAAACAGGCTGATCAACAATTCAAAAACTCCCCTAAAACCATTTCAAAAGTAAAAACAAGAAATATTCAAAAAGACAATCAAACTGACATTTAACCCAAGCTATGACTATAAAAACAGAGACACTGAACTCTGTCAAGAAACCCTAAGAAGTAAAACCTCAATCTGAGAATAGGTTGATTGCCTCTTCTTAAAAAAAACCTCTTGACATAGGTATGCTACTGATGCTTAAGAAGTGTATGTATGTATGCGGTCTATCTATAAAGCAGGGCGCGTATGTACGTGTGTTGACCCACAACAGGTCATGTAAACCTTTGTAATTTCTCAAACAATAAATAACCAGACTGATTGATAGGGCAGGGAGAACTGGTATGGCACCAACAGGTGACCAAAATCCCTTAAAAGACTTAGTAGACTCAACAAAAACTCAAAAGGTATAAAACCAATCAAACACCCAAAAAATCCCTTAAAACCCTAGAGGCTTCCCCAGTATGGTCACTAGTTCTGCTAGTAGGAAAACCCCCCCTATGGTTCCACAAAGGTTTACAATGTAGGCAGATCAAAACCATCTAAAAGTCTCCTAATTTTCTAACTACCCCAAACATACCCCAAACTTATGCAAGAAAAGTAAAATAAGAAGGATCTGGTAACTGTACCTTTACTCCACGTCCGGTGTAGATCCTCTCGTGCTTGAAGGCTCTGCTGACTGCAAACTTCCTCCCAAGGCTAGCCTGCATTCAAAGATAGATAAATAGGGAAATACAAGCATATATTTCATACATAAATACAGGTTAGAGGTTAGAATAAGAACATAAAACAAATGAAAACATTCAACACATCATGTTCTAGGACAGGAAAATTACTTATTTTATTGGTAATACAATGATTACTTACAACCAATACTGATTACTGCTCCACAAACCTGGTCTGAGATCCTCTTCACCAAGCTCCAAGTGCACCTCCATGTATCTTTCTCCTCTCAACCTTCTTCTTGGGAAATGGAATGGGCTTATGATGGAGGAAAAAGGGCAAAATGGGGAATTTTGATGCAATTCTCACAACAAGGATAAAAATGCTTGGGGCAAGGAGGGGATGTGAAATGGGTAGAGTTTCACTATTCTTATGATTAGATTAGGAATTAGAGCCAAACACCTCATTTTATATGAAAAAAGGATGGTTATCCGATTGGGAGACGGGCTATAGGCAGTGGATTATTTGGGAAACTACCCAATATCCCGTAATCTCAACGAATTCATTGCAACTTTTTCAAGTATACACGGGTTGTAATGGTGCAACTAGTGTATGTACACGGGTTGTAGTGGTGCAGTAGGCATGTGTACATAGGCAAAAATGGTGCAAGGCACATACATCATCAAAAAATGAGTTTTTAAGAAGAGCAACTCAGTGATGGCTTGGAAAAAATAACAAGTAAGAGGGCCACGTTCCAGGTATGCATGTCTGGGGGAATTTAGGGTTATAATACATTCTAAACCTCCCCAAAACCTTCTCTATGTACTCACCTTGAGACAATGTCAGTTTGCAATTTTTCCTATCTGTTGTTATTCTCATACCAAGAATTTGCTTTGCAGCACTCAAATCCTTCATTGCAAATGAATTAGCTAATTTCTTCTTGAGCACATTTATATCCTGCATATTAGACCTTGAAACAATCATGCCATCTACATGCAATATCAATATAATATAGCTTCCATTTTCTAGCCTTTTAAAATAAACACAATGATCAGAACGAAATATATTATAACCTTGTTCTATCATTAACCTGTCAAAATTCAAATACCACTTCCTTGGAGCTTGATTTAGGCCATACAATCTCTTGTTTAACCTGCATACCAAATTCTCCTTCCCTTTGACCTCATACCCTTGTGGTTGTTTCATATAAATCTCTTCCTCCAAATCCCCATGGAGAAAAGTTGTTTTTACATCTAACTGTTCAAGATGCAAATCTTCTACTGCCACAAGACTTAAAATAGTCCTAATTGAAGTCATTTTAACAAAAAGAGAAAATATTTCATCAAAATCTATACCTTTATTTTGTGCAAACCCCTTTACAACAAGTCTAGCCTTGTACCATTTTTTTCCTCCATCTTCTTCCTTCAATTTGTAAACCCATTTATTCTGCAATTCTTTTTTTCGGCAGGAAATTGAACCAAGTCCCAAGTCTGGTAATTTACCAAGGAATCCATTTCCTCTTTCATGCCTTTCTCCCATTTCTTTTTGGTTTCTACCTACATTGCCTCTTCATAACATTCTGGTTCACAAGAATCAGTCAAAAATAAATAATACAATGAAGGAGAATATTGTTCAGGGGGTCTACTTAACCTGGAAGATCTTCTAACAACACTTGCAGGAGTTTGAGGTACATGTTGATCATGTTGTTGTACATTATGATTTTTTGGTACCTTTGGAATTTCGTTTTCAATGATCTCATCAAGCACTATGTATTATGTTTTTTTTTTTTTTCATGTTTCTGTCCCTGCCACTGACCTTTGTACATGACCTTCTCATTGAATATAACCTTTCTACTCCTAATGATTTTTTTATTTTCATAATCCCATAAGTAATAACCAAAATCATTAGCATCGTATCCAATAAAGGTACACTTCCTGGATTTTGCCTCAAGCTTTGTTCTATTTTCTTTATCAATATGGACAAATGATTCACAACCGAAAGTCTTC
>JZKD02S2443557.1:164212-207718 GCA_000966675.3 Picea glauca | reverse complement strand
CATATGTGATCCTCTTCAAGCTTGCGTAAAAATAAAGAGGTACTTGCCAGGAATGGTGGGGGAAAATTTGGGAAAGGGATATGTTTCATCTTTGTGTTAATTGGCAGTAAGTGTCACTTTTGAACATGAAACCCCCTATTCATCATTTGAAGTCAGTTTGGGAAATCCATTTGTCTCTCATTCGATTCAATAACCAAGTCTTTCTATGTGTCGTCTTTGAGTGAATGCTGCCAAATCATTGGTCGTGTCATCCATATGTTCAAGAGCAGTCCAAACCTATTTTGAGTCGGCCATCTGCAGTTATACTTTCATTCCATGTCGGCCTTCCCTGTGTCCAAAAGTCCAATTGTCACATACTCTGTTTCACTTTCAAACTCTGTTTCTCATTTCATGTCACTGATGTGGGATACATCAAGGCCCTCCTGTGACGAGTCTTGTTCTGTCGACTTCAACACATTATCTGGAATTAAGACTTAGGAATTATTCAGTACCTTGAAGCTTGCATGCATCAATGGCAAGTCTCTCGCTTTCGACAGTGGGTTTACATCATTGACCCCTGATCAAGAGATTCCATCGAGTGTTCAACATCAACTCATTTATTCACAGTCGACGGATTGTACTATAGTACCTTGGGATTCATTGACATTAATGGTGGTTTCCCTCGCACTTGTTAATGGTATACATCAATGACTGGTAATCAAGTGGTTTCTACCATGTTTGACTTCGACACATGTAATCACATGGTCAGATTTGTACTTTGGATGCCGAGATTGAAGACCCTGGATATTGTCCATGTAATCCAGGTTGCGATGGAGTATGCATAATTTACGACACATAGATCCACTGTGTATATTTCGTGGCTATGTCATCTCGACTTTAAATTTGTCACACAGATCCACAGTGTATTCAGGTGGCTATGATTATATAATGACGACATGGATCCACAGTGTATGATTGGTGGCCATGACCTTGGTTTATGATGGCATCAGTCTATGATCTGAGTATGGGAATGCCTACCTCGAAATTGGTATATATGATATTCTGATGATTCTTGGATGTTTGCAGGTCTTTGATTAGATGTGCTTTTAGTTCTTGACACACACATCCAGCTTACAAAGTCTGTCGACTGTCACTGGTTCCGCTCTAAGACTTTGGGGGGCATTCTGTTATCCACAAATTTGGTCATTGTGATGATGTCATGGTGATATCATGATGATGGAATATCAATCTCTTTATCAAGAACACTTTCCTGAGAAAAGTTACAGTTGTCTTCTTCTAGAATTTACACTTTCAAACATGTTTGCAGGCTGCTTATATATTCACCTGCGGGAATGAAAGTTTCTCGCAGTCTGCCTTAAGCTGGGGTGTGAAATTATCACACTGTACTCATGATTAGGGTGTGAACATGCTTTTACAAGGGAAAAAGATAAAGATCTCGAACCTTCTAGAAGGGAATCTTCTAGAAGGATGAGATGGCTTTCGAGTGGTTACTCAAGTACTGTCATTCCAGATATCTTGGGATCATTCCCTATCCAAGTAACTAATCTATCTCTTCCTATATATTGAGGGGATTTCTCATGGAAAGGGTTAAGAAGAAGTTCAGAAAGCTAGCAAGAGTTTGATTAGAGGATTAATGCAAGACTGTATGGAGGATTGATGCTACAGCAGCAAGAGACAACAACAAGGTCATCACATGTGGTAGAATTTCTTCATACATGAGCAAGTGTGTGTGTTAGAGTTGGAATCCATCGAAAGGAGACCTATGACATCAAGGCTCAGGTTGTAAGTTTCACATTCTATTGAATTAATACAGTAATATGTCCCTTTCCCATAAAGATGATATCACTTTATTACAAAATTCCTTGATCATATGTATAGATTAGTCATTGAATATCTTAACTTGTCTTTATTTCGATTGGTTTGTTTTGTTGTGAGTTGGACGGGACGAGAGCATTGAAGTGAAGTGGGGAACAACAGAGATCTAAGGAGAGCATTCATAAGGTATGTCCATGGCCTTTTATCTCTTAGTTCATTCAATAGGCTAGATCTAGGGAAAGTGTATTATTCTATCGTGTTTTGTTCTAGATACCAGGTGGATCTAGGGAGATCGGTTAGTGTCCGCACCTACGGATTTATCCTATAACAATACCCTTGATAGGTTTCAGGCTTGATACCCTGCTCATTTTGGTCTGACCGACTTTCGACTATACCCTCCTGGTGACTGTTCGCGTGCTAGCAACCTAGTTGCCAATATTTTTAGGGACATACACGGGTGACTGCGGGGGTATACCACGGTACCTAGGATAGACATCGGGCCACACTTTGTAGAGTATACCCGAAGGGTGCTTCCATGTTCGAGTTTCACTTGCACCGGTAAGTTTCTCTAGTGTTGGTTGTTGTAACTGTTCTTCCAAATAATTTAGTGATTGCTTGTCTTATCTCCTAGCGGCTTATTTTTAGTGTGTGTTACTTTTGAACATGTAGAATACCTTAGCGTGTCTTGGATATTCTCACACAATGGAGGATCTTGAGCTCTGCCGGTCATGAAGGCTTCTGGGCCTGCCGTTGGTTACACTGGAGCCACCCCCGCCACCTTTAAGGCGAAAGCTAGACCAACAAGGGTCTTTCGAAGCGATCGGGTTACAAACCTTTGTGACCGAACAACTCCCAGAGGAATCAACCGCCAAAATTGGCTCGATTGAAACCCCAACCAATGATATCTGGGCATCGTTTACTGCACCAATCCAATTTCACGAATGCCAGACAGTGCCTCACACAGCTATGGAAACAAATGTTGTTACTTATTCTCAGAATTCTTCCATTCCCACCACAGTTGCTACCACAGGAGAAGCATCTCCTAACTTACCGTTGTCGGTCTGAGCCACCATGGTCTTGGCCACAACTACGTTGCACAGTGGACTGAACCTGTCTATGGTGGCATCCACAACCCCCTTCACACCTAGTGCGATAGGCCCTTCGTTCTCATACGGTATGCCTAGTTTGGGTACAAGTCCTGCACTCACTTACTCCACTTTACAGACTTTGGGTCTGGGGGCAAGGAGCTCTAACGCTCCTCTGCAAGGTCAACTTGGGGGAACTCATGTTCCTTTTAACGTTTTTCCTTATGCAGGAGGTCATATCCCTCCTTCGTCCCCTTTGCTTGGTGGTCCGCATCAGCAGTCCGTCGGGCAGCCTACACACACTAGTTTATTTGGAGCAAGGAGTCAAGGAACACCTGCGCACAGTATGCCGGTAGGTTCGTCAACGTTTGTTTGGAGTGGGACGTTTGGTAACAACACTTTCTCATCCATCGCTTTCCCATCTGGGGGCAATCCCATTTTTGGACAGTCTACTCTGGTGCAGGGTACTATTCCTGTGTAGGGGGCACATATAGCAGGACCTTGGAACTCAGGACAAGGATCCGTTCCCTCCTCTGGAATTCCATTCTGGGGTAATTATTTCCACGGTCAATGGAACCCTGGACAAACTACTATGCCTCTCCCATCAGGACCGACATTGGGTAATCCTTCCCAAATTCCTTCAAACACGATGCATGCCCAACACTCTATGTCCTTTATGGGAAATCCGTCGATGATGTCTCCACAGATGAAAAATCCTTACGTTGGTCAGGGCCATGGTTTCTACCAGAATCCGGGCCAGCAACCAAATTTTTCCTGGCAACCTGGTGCTAGTCAAACTATAGGACCGTTTTTCCCAGGTTATCAGCAACAACCCAAACTACCATTCCTGGTGACTTTACACTTGCCAGATTTGACAAAGTTTTTAAATGATCCTATTTTTCACGATCGGCATTGGCCTCCTATGCCAACAAAGTTGCCTTCGAACATTCCAAAGTTCGAGGCCAAGCCAAATGAAGATCCAAGTGATCATGTGACTACCTTCCATCTTTGGTGTTCATCTAACTCATTGAAAGATGACTCCGTACAGTTGCGATTGTTTCAACGTACTCTTATCGGGAGTGCCGCGAAATGGTACATCAAGATTGAGTGCTCAAGATACTCTTCCTTTGGTGAATTGGCAATGGCCTTCCTTAACCATTTCCAGTTACCTATGAGATACGGCGCTGGCACAGAGCTGCTCGCCAATTTCGAATAGACAACCACATAACATATCTCTGATCATATCTGAGAGTGGAGATGCCGGAAGAGTCTAATCAAAGTACCAATCCCACCAACATTCCTGCTTGAGTGGTTTCTTAAGTCTTTGGTCCCACAATTATCCAAAGACGTCGTGACTTCAAGAGTTTTCTCCAAAGAAGATGCCATCATGAGGGCTCAACAATTTGAGCTCATCTATTCTTAGTCTAGTTTATTATACAACATCCTGCCGGATGTGCCATGTTCGATACTGGATAAAACCAGACAGAGAGCTGGACCACATGCCGATGGTATTGTTGGTTCAACACAAACCAAGCCCGCTGAGCAATTGACAAAACAGTTGCAACAGTTATCTATACAACAGACAACGGCTAGCGAGACTACTTCTTTGGCTACTCCTTCTACCCAAATGTCGAAAGTACACTCCATGCAGTCGACTAACCCAAAGGCCACCCAGTAGCCTGAAGGGAAGAAAAAACAACGAAAGAAGGGTAAGGGGGATAAAAAACCCACTAATAAGGCTGGCGGGGACACTACAGAAAAATGGAAGGTGAGGTATCCGTGCAACTTGTGTGCGGAAGACCACCTGACCCATCTTTGTTCTTGACTTGCAGAGGCCCAAAAGTTTGTCACACAACAACAAAAGGAAGTGTTGACTAATCCTTTTCAACATGGGCAAAATTTAACTCAAGGCTCTACAAGTACAGAAGGGGGAAGCCAAGAAACCTGCCCTCCTCCAAACAATCCCTCATCCGCAAACGTACATATGGTTAGGGGTGATGCTTTCATAACGACTAGAGTGCACGACTATAGTAAACCAAGTGCTTCTGAGGAGGGTAAAGAAGTTGAGCTCCCATCTCTTCCTCTACAAATCGAGAAGACGTTGGGAGAAACAATGACACGCATTCCAAAGGGTGCATTTAAGAAAGCTTCTCACAACCCAAATGCAAGGGCCGCCCATAATTACTTTATGGTGGAGGATTTATCACAAACCCCTTGTGCGATGTCCTCTTTGGAGGTCCTCCAAAGCTTCCCTGCTCAGAGGAAAGCCTTGTTAACTACTTTGGTCTCTTCTGAGACTTGTAATCTGGGTACCATCATGTTAGATACAACCGACTTAAAACCTCGTATGCCTTACCACGTAGCGTTTCAGATAGTAGTGGCTCATCCCACGAAATTTTTTACATGGAATATATTTCGCACAATGGTTGACGAGGGTGCATCAACGTGCGTTATGTCATTAGCATGTTGGAAGGCCATTGGCCAACCCTCTTTGTCTCCATCACCTACTCTCCTTACTGCTTTCGACGATCGTTCTTTCCAACCACATGGCATCGTTACTTCCTTCCCTGTGCAGTTAGGAGGGAAAACTGTGTGTGTCGAAGTAGAGGTAGTCAATGCTCCCCTCGACTATAATCTCTTGTTGTGACGGAGTTGGACTTATGCTATTCAAGATGTGGTTGCTACAGTTTTTCGAGTCTTGTTGTTTCCACACGAGGGTCGGATAGTGACCATTGATCAACTGTCTTTCTCCAGACCTGACCCAGCTTTGGGGGCATCCATGGTTCCCATGATTGATAATCCTCAATCAGGTGTTGTTAACGTAGGAGTTGGTTTGTGCCCATCCTTGATGGGTACCTTTGATTACCCACCTCCTCATGATGATGTCAAGTTTATATCTAATCACCATAAGGTTGATATTTTTCAAGTTTCGTCGTTCCGCATGACTTACTTTGAGGATCCTTGGATTCTTCCCTCCCCATCAGCCATGATGGATGATACAGGGCACCCTGACATGTCCATGCCCTTTTCGGCTACTGAGGTAGCATACTCTTTAGTCCAGCAAGCCTCAGCTAATCCTGATCTGACTTCGACACAAGATTTGGATTCGCTTTTAGAGCCTATTTGGGCTCAGGGTTCTCTCGCTAACGTCGATTCATTAGACTTAGTCTTTCCTTCTGACGAAGTAGTAATCGAAGCAATGACTAGTCCGGACAAACCTTGGGAATATCTTCATCATAGATCATATTTCCTCCCAGAGTTAAGCCGAATCGAGGCAGGAGAATTCACTGTTACCATGATGGGAGATCAACCGTGTCCTATTAATCTCTTAGTTATGCAAGAAGTTTATGCTGAGGGAAATAGGGTGACTATCGCTGAAACTATACCCTGGCATCGTGGAGAGGAGAGAATGTCTTCGTTGGAGAGGATTTCTCCCCCAAAGAAATTCAAATTTACATGGAACTTTTTAAATAATTCCGCGACGTTTTTTCCTGGTCTTATGAGGAAATGTCAGGCATCGATCCGAAAATAGTTGAACATGAAATCACAACGTATCCTAACGCCAAGCCTGTTCGACAAAAACTTCATCCAGACAATCCTAAGAAAGCAAAAACCATCAAGATTGAGGTTGAGAAATTGCTAAAGGCAGGTTTCATTTATCCTATTCATTTGACTCAATGGGTGTCAAACCCCGTGTCGGTCAATAAAAAACAAGGCACGATTCGTGTATGTACCGATTTCCTTGATTTGAACAAGGCATGTCCCAAAGATAATTTTCCAACACCATTCATTGACCAGATCATTGATGACTGTGCCGGTTGTGAAGCCTTTTCGTTCATGGATGGTTTTTCAGGATATAATCAAATCCAAATCAAACCTGAAGACCAACACAAAACATCATTCATTTGTCTGTGGGGTACATTCACATATTGTAAGATGCCTTTTGGCCTTAAAAATGATGGAGCCACATTCCAACGGGCCATGTATTTTGCGTTTCATGACCTCAAGCATATAGTCAAGGCCTATCTAGATGATTTAGCATCACGCTCTTGCAAGCGAACGGATCATCCCATGCACCTTAGACTAATCTTTGAACGCTGTCACTATTTCAAGATTTGCTTGAATCCAAACAAGTGCATCTTCTACGTAACGTCGGGACGATTGTTAGGTTTCATCGTATCAACCACAAGGATCATGGTCGATCCTCTTAAAGTGGAGGCAATAATCCAATTGCCCCCCCCACGCACAATCTTACAACTTCAGAGTTTACAAGGCAAGGCGAACTTCTTACGATGCTTCATCGCCAACTATGCCGAAATCACCAAGGGATTTATGCATTTGCTAAAGAAAGACGTTGCTTTTTTCTAGGACGAAGCTACTCAACGCTCTTTCAATGCATTAAAACACACCCTCACAACCACACCTCTGCTACGGCCACCTAACTATAACAAAGATTTCTTATTATATCTGGCTGTCGCAGAGTCAACTATAGGCATGGTTTTAGTCCAGGAAAACGATTCATTTTTAGAATACGTGATCTATGACCTGAGCCGAGGCCTCATAGGATTGGAACTCAATTATTCTCACATCGAAAAACTTGCATTGGTAGCAGTTCATGTTGTTCAATGGTTCTGTCACTATGTTCTATTTCGTAAGACCACCGTCATTGTTGTCGTGAATCCATTCCAGTACATGTTGACACAACGAGTTATAGGTGGAAAAATTATTAAATGGATAGTCATCCTCCAATAATTTGACTTAGATTTTGTTTCAGCAAAGTCTAAGAAGTCATTGGTCTTCGCAGAGCTTATTTTGGAACTTCTGGTTGAGTCAGGTGACGTTGTGCCTGAGGAATCGCCTATCCGGGGGGATATGTTTTTGATAGCATCTTCAGACCCCTGGTACAGAGATATACTTATATATCTATAGACTTTGAAGTGCCCCACCTCTGCTTCTTGTAACGAGCATCGACAGATACGCCATTAGGCTAAGAATTATCTCATACTCGATGATACGTTGTATCGGAGAGGTGTAGACTGCATCTTGAGTCAATGTCTCACTCACGAGGAGGCCATCATAGTGATCAATGATTTTCATACTGGAGCTCGTGGAAGTCATTTATCTGGGTTGGCAACAGCCCAAAAGATTCTACGAGCAGTTTACTTATGGTCGACACTTATCAAAGATTGTATCAAATCAGTCAAGAAGTGCCATCCGTGCCAAGTCTTCTCTCTGAAGATGAGGACACATCCCGCTCCTATGTTTCCTGTCATCACAGTTGGTCCCTTCACTAAGTGGGGGATTGATTACACTACTTGCAACCCCCAGTCAGCAAGGGGGTACCGCTATATCATCGTTGTTGTTGACTACTTCACTAAGTGGGTCGAAGCTATGCCAACGTTTAAAGATGATGGAGAGACTGCAACTCTCTTTTTATTCAACTAGATCATAGCACAGTTCGGCATCCCGAGAGAGATTGTCACTGACCATGGCAGTCACTTTCAGAACCACATGATGACTGACTTAACATCAAAGCTTGGGTTACGGCAGGAACATTCATCACCCTACTACCCCCAAGCCAATGGGTAGGTGGAAGCTATAAACAAAACTCTTAAGACTATTCTACAACGAATTATCAATTCAGCCAAGTCAAATTGGAATTTGATGTTATACTCAACATTATGGGCTTACCGAACATTTGTTAAGACTTTCAACAACACTCTCTCAACAACCATAGGTTTCCATTCTTTTGCTTTACTTTTACCTTTCTCATTCCAACAATTTTGCATGGTGCATCATCACCCAAATGAACATGTCCAAAATCACCTTGAACATAATCTAGAAAATGTTTCCTATAGGGTGTGGCATGAGACGAAGCCCCTGAATCTACTACCAAAGACTTGGAAATATAATCTACAGAAAGAATTAAATCATCTTGTAACACATCACATGTTACATTTTCTTCCTGATTTTTCTCCTGTTGTCCATCTCTTTGTTTCTTTGGAGCTCTGCAGTCTTTCTTCAGATGTTCTTTCTTTCCACAATTCCAACACTCTATATTTCCAAGTCTAGATTTGGATTTTCCCTTCCTAGAATTACCACGTTTCCATGAGCCCTTTCCTCTATAATTTTGTCTTCCCCCGTTCTCCGTGTTCAACGCATTACTTGAACATCTCACTTGTGTTTTTTCGTCGCATTTCCTCACCAAGGATAACACCAACAACATCATCATATTTTAAAGTGTTTGAACCAGAGACAAAGTTACTTACAACCATGAACAAGTCATTCCAACTTTATGGAAATGAGAACACGATTAGAAGAGCCCCGACCTCATCATCAAAGTCCACTTTTACATAACTTAGATGGTTACTAACTGTATTAAATTCATTTAAATGATCTACAACAGACTCACCTTCTGACATCTTCATATTAAATAATCTCTTCATTAGAAATACCTTATTGGACGCTGAGGGTTTTTCATATAGTTTAACCATTGTGTCCATCAAATCCTTCGTTGTATTTTCTTTCAAAATATTGAAAGCCATCGACGCTTCCAGGCTCAGTCGTATCGTTCCTAGTGCCTTTTGGTCAAGAACCTCCCATTCTTCATCCTTCATGGTCATCAAATTCTTTTCTATTCCACCCAATGGTAGGAATACATCCTTCTAATATAAATAATCTTCCATCGACATCTTCCATAACTGGTAGTTTTGGTCGTTAAACTTCTCGACCCTAAACTTTCCATCTTTTCCATTACTCCCACTCGAACTAGGAACTCTATTTTCATGCGAGTTACCTTTCAATCTGATACCATTTATTAGAAAAATAGGATTGCAGAGAAATAAAATAAAATAAATGTGGAAATAAAACACAGAAGATACAAAATACAAAAGAGACACAGATATAATTGGTTCACCCAGTGTGGGCTACGCCCAACAAAGAAATCGCTAGGTCCTTCCATTATTATTATCCAACAAATGAAGGGATACAACCTACAATACACCCTCTATAACTTCCTCTTCTTTCTCTCACAGTCTCCTCTCTCAGAATACAATATTCACAATGATGCATAGCCGCAATAAATTTCCCTCATAAAAGAGGGTTTCCTTCTAGGGAAAAAGAACATAACATAACTTCTATCATCAGATATGCGACCTTGTTGCCACAGGGGAAGCCCAAGGTTCAACGCTACAACAACGCACAAAACAACCCTAACTACCATCCCTTTTGGAAACACCTGTGAAGCATATGAAGTCTCACTCGAGGTAGAGGCAGGGGTGGTTATGAGACTCAGGTGTATGCAACCTTAGCTGGGACACATATCTGTGATTAGAACACTTAATAAATCACTTAGCACCGTTATTTCCTTAATATGTAACCAATAATCACTTTGTTGGTAAAAATGAGCTTCGCAGCATTCTCAAGGATCTTAACGTATTTAAGCACGTAACATAAGAAAATAGATCATATCTGGTAGATCAAGCACTGAGCATATTCACATATATCAGATCTAACATTCTATTCATCATGAGCACTCATCATAAGAATATCTATCTAATCATCTCAAAGAACTTAGCAAAAAAAGACATAAACATATCAAGACAAGGCACAAAGCAAGACAACACAATGTTTATGTGGTTCAACCCCACCCTAGGGATACGTCCACCAAATATTATTCTTTATAGTCTTTGGTCAATCGGTTACAATCACAGAGCCTCAAAACCCTTACTCCACACATGAAAGAAGATCTGCGCAGCTCACTCGATCCTTCTTCCTTGCATTACAACACTAAGCCTTCTACAGTCTCTTATAGGGACTTGCACTCAGTTCTACAAGTCTTACATAGTATGCACAGAGCACTTACAATCCTTTGATCACATAGATATACCACTTAGCCATTCCTTTATCACTTATCACACCGGCTTCTTTCTACATTACCTATCCTTCTATATATATATTACAAAAGTGGGTCTAAGCGTGGGTAAACCCACGGGCCAACATCCCAATCCCATTACATAATCCCAAAATCTAAAAAGGTCCCAAAAAGGGTGCTGAGATCCTTTTATCTCCATGTCTCCTTATGCTCCTCCTTTGACAGGCTGTCAAATTCCCAAAATAGGTCAACATGACCAAGAAATTCCCAAAACTTGGTCAAGGGCCAACAGGCCACCAACACTCACCTATGACTCATCCCGAGTTACTTAGGTCTATGCAGTTTTGCCTCGAATGCCTCGATCTTGGCTTGAGCTTCTTCAACTTGCTGCTTTGCTATGGCCTCTTGTTCGATGAACGCCTGGATCACTGCATCATTCACTGGCCCTTCTAGGTGTTGTTTTTCTATAATGATGACCTATTCTAACTTTGATCCTTGGATTTAAACCTCTGTAAACAACTAGCATGCCTTATCCTGCACAGGTTGAAGCTGCTGAGTGACTTCCATCACTTTTCTTTGAATCATATGGATTTGATTATGAGCTGTGTGTTTTTCTTGAGATCTCTTCATCCTTTCTACAACTGATAGGGTCTTCAGCTGTGCAACTTGTAGTGTATCTATGTTCTGCTTCACTTCTTGGAGCTGCGACTCTAGTGTCTGCAATTCTGGGATTTTAGTGAGATTTTCATAGGTCTGGGCACTACGGTTACTGAGTTTCTTTCACTCCAAGGCAAGATATTTTAGTTTTTCAACTGCGCTATGGGAAACTGCTTCTCTTTGGTTCCTTATCTCCTGTGGGGTTTCAGGTACTGTGCGGAGCTCTAATTCGGCGATGCGTTGTTGTAGTTTCTGGATTACCTCTTCCAGTTGTGCCACCTGCTGTGGAACTTGTTCCTGGGTCTATACTTTGATGACCATCATAGAGTGAAGTTCTCTGTTGACCATTTTCTTAACTTCAAGTTGCTTGCTGAGCAATTGTTCCTTGCTTTGTTGTAGCTCTGCTTTTTCTTCATCCCATTTCTCTTGTAGAGCAAGATTTTCCTTTTCTGTAACACTTCTTTAGTCCTCAAGGTCTTTCTGTACTTGCGCTAAATCCTGGGTGGCTTGTGTTGTTTCTCCTTGAGCTTGTCGAAGGCGAGCTTCAAATGTATCAGCAATGCGGTGTAATTGAGTAGGCTCATCACCTAGTTCTAGTGTTCCAACTGTCAAGGGTGCATTGGATACTACGCGGTTGGACTGTAGTGCCTACTGCACTCCTTGGATCTCATCCTTAATCCGACTGAACACCTCCTCCTACTTAGCTTCTTGCTTCTCTTCTATCTCCCGCGAAGAATCATTCAGTGTTGCGACGATGAAGTCGAAGTCATCTGAGGTGACGGTGACCTCAAATTTGGTTCTGGATGCTTTCATTTTCTTCCTTGAAGAAGGTTTCGGAGGGGAAACCTTCCTTTTCTTTGAGGGATCCTCCTCGTCTCTTGGCACTGTAACCTCACCTTTATTCGGTTCAAATTTTGTGCCATCTACCTCTCCACCATATCCTCCTTGCTCAGGTGAGATAGAGGCAGTCTTCACAGATGCATTGTCTAAATCATGGACCTCTTCAGTCTTCTTTATCTTGCTAGGTCTGGTTGTATCCAGCATAGTTTCGAGTCTGTCAACATCGGACATCTCCGTGGGGTCCACTGGAACAAGGAGGTCCACCAACCATTCCTTGGTAATCTCCTCTAAGTCATCCTCTGTTAACTTGTAGTATAACTGTAGCTATTGTTTATTCTCATCAGCGTGTGCGATGATATAGATGAAATGGCGGTCCACGTTGAATTTCATTAAGGGCCTGAACCTGTGGAGAGTGTTCGGGGTGATGCAAGGCATGGACTGTATGGCTATATTCAACTGGTTATAATATGTGTGGAAGAGGACATTCAACTGCCATTTCTTGTTCATGTCACTAGAGTACCATAGTGTACTGAACTTCATGGCCAGAGGTTCAAAGGGCTCAGTTTCCGGGAAGGTCGCACCTTCCGGCATCTCCCATGCGATGAAAGTGATTAGGATAAGAATCCAGCTAAAGTGGAATTCGTATCCATCATCCTACGCTTCCCTGTAATATAGTTATAGCTGGTTTATGAGGTACTTCACCCAATTCATCTGTAGTCCCTCCGCGCACTTCTTTGCGAGGTCAACTACGAATCCAGTTACTTGGGTTAGTTGGTTCTTGTGAACTAGCTTACCTGCGATCAACTGACAGGAAAGGTTCACTGCATCGCTCTGGATAGAGGCTACCTTGTAGCCTCACATTCCCTTTTCTACATCGTCGTAAGTATCCTTTATTCTCTGGGTGAGAGCGTGATCTGCAGTCTTTCCGGGGTAGAAATATTGTGGATCATGGCCTTGCATGCTAAGCCCTATGATTCGATTGATCAAAGTCGAATCAACTATGATGCGGCGGTTCAACCATAAGTATCCTCCATGATAGCAGGACAATATCATCTTGATGCACGCATTCACTTCTTGATGCCTACCGAAGTGAGGAATCTTCATTACATTAAGCAGTGTGGATTGCGCGAGGTTCATGGTCCACTATTAGGGAACGATCTTTGAATTATTTCCCTTGGTTCTATTTAGATACTTATATGGGGCTATCATATTGTACACTTTCCTATCACTGACCTTGAAGTCACTAAACTTCAACACTGCGATCTTATCCTTATGTGCGCATATCCCCTTCGGAAGGTACACAATGACTAATTCATATTCAAAATCTCGAGGCACATTGTCTCGGTTTATTGCACTACTTAGGGGTGGTATATAAGAAGGTAGAATGCTTGGAATTATCTTAGAATTCACTAAGTCATCCTTGTGTTTAGTTCGCCTCTCACGGGACGATCCAGCTCCATGAGAAGTGGATGGGGCCGCTTGCACTATTTTCATATATGAAGTCTGGATACCTTCAGACATTGACATGGATTTATCAGTCATCAAGTCGATCAAAACTTCCTCATCGAATTTATTTGTAACACTCAATGCTTCTAACATATGCACTCAAGGTAAACAATTCATGGGATCGGGGAACAACCCAAACACGGTAAGGAGATAGAGAACCAGAGAACAATGATCACTGCATGAACTAGGCTTAGGCTGTGGGATCAAATTCTTAATTGGAAAAAGTGTTCTCGGTGCATGGCGTGCTGAGATAAATAAGTAATTTGACAACGATTGGCTTGCAATGGGTATGAGCCTCCATTAACTCCTGTTCGATCTGTTATGGTGCGGTCCAACATTCTGATGACGAACCTTTATTTATTTTTTGTCCATTCGGAGTGGAAGTCGAATGGATATATCGGCCCCAAAGGCTATATTGCTTTGTCATGGAAAAGTGCCATGTAACGCTATTCAGATATCTCCGTGAAGCTCCAATTTTGCAATTTTTCTTTCTGCGAGGTCTCCTCTGGAACCTCTTGTAACTTTTCAGTTTTATCCCTCTTCTTTCTTAAATTTCTATCCTTCTTTCCAGTGAGCTTCGTCTCAGTAGTTCTTTTCTCATTATGATTCTTCTCTTCTTTGGTCTTAGTTACTTCGCACTTTTGAAATTCTTTCCTAGGGTTCCTGGATAATACTTCTTCTTTGTCTGGGATAGGTAATTCAATCTTTTGTGGATCCTCTAGTGTTCTCTTAGCTTTGACATCCAGGTTTCTAGTATTAAATATCTGTGATCTTCTCTCTTGTTCCTCAATCAAGTGAGCGATCCTTCTGTTCATAAAGTCTTTTAACTCTTGCTTCTTCTATTCCAAAACTTCTTCTTCTTCCTTTCGTCTGGCTTGATCTCCATCAATCCAAGGTTTTCCTATTAGCATGGTAAACAGGGTGTTGTCTTCGACAAATTTAATAATCTCAAAGTCTTCTTCCATCGAAGTTCCACTGACAGTCATAGGTATCTGAGCAAGCCTTCCACATAGGTTTACTATCTTTCCTCTAAATAAACCTATTCTTCCTAGTGACGGGATCATAGTAGGCCTTCCTATAGCTTCCCAGGTTCTCTCTGGCATAATATTCACCTGTGTTTCCTCATCTAGAACACAGTCAATGTCGAATTCTCCTATTCTTGCTTCGATGCATTCCTTCTCTTTGAATATCTCTGATAAGATGACATGTCGGTGGTCATTCAGGGTTTCTTTCATTTGTAGAAATGATTTATCTGACTCTTTCTGAGGTTTGTTTGTAGGTTCTGGATATTCCTTATAGTTTTCTTGATTCAGGTTCATTCTTTCAAGCTTAGAAATCATTCTAGGGAAATCCAATACTTCATGGTATAGAGCTTTACAACAAAGACAACTAGGTCTTCCACCAGGGAATTCCTTATCAAGATGTCCCGACCTTCTGCAAATGTAACAAAGGTTTAATCCTCTCTTCCTTTTAGATGTTCCCCAACTTCTTATGTACTACGCACTAGGATCATGGGAGCTAACTTGGAACAAATTATTTCTAGGATCCTGCATCCATTTGTTAGTCCAAACATTCTTTCTTTGCATAAGTATAACATATATTTCACTATTCTTATCAGATCTACTCATATCAAATCTTCTTTCGTCTATCAATGAACTAGCTTTCAAACTAGGACAAACTCTATTAAATAGACCTAGATCCATATTTTAGAAACAAAAATTTCCACTTATCTTACTTCTACAGGGCACAAAGCTTCCAAATCTTAAAATTTTTAACTATTCTTACCTTTATCAGAGCACAGAGCTTGCGTATCTTACCTATTTTAGTCAGAATTTTCTGCTTTTACCTTTCTTAGAGAATAAAGCATTCAGATCTTACTTCTATTCTTCAAATACGACCTCTTTTCTGTAGATCAGGCTTCTTTATTTCAGATCTGACCTTCTCTCTTTAGCACAGAGATTCACATATCAAGTAGAATACTGTGCACTAGGGCACTGATCTATGCACAAAGCTTCCATGTCAACTCTTTGGACAAGGCTTATTCTTTCTCAGTTCCCAACAATCATAGTTTCAGGTCCCTGCAACGGAACCATTTGTTGGCACAGGGGTAGACCCAGGGTTCAACGCTACAACAACACACCAACAAAAACCTAACTACCGACCCTTTTGGAAACACCTGCGAAGTAGATGAAGTCTCACCCAAGGTAGAGGTAGGGGTGGTTGCGAGACTTAGGTGTTTGCAACCTTACCTGGGACACAAATTTGTGATTAGAACACTTAATAAAGAACTTAACACCGTTAGTTCCTTAATATGTAGCCAATAATCACTTCTCTGGTAAAACAGAGCTTCGCAACATTCTCAAGAATCTTAACATATTTAAGCACTTAACATAAGAAAATATATCATATCTGGTAGATCAAGCACTGAGCATATTCACATATATCAGATATAACATTCTATCCATCATGAGAACTTATCATAAGCAAATCTATCTAATCATCTCAAAGCACTTAGAAGAAAAATACATAAACATATCAAGACAAGGCACAAAGAAAGAAAACATAGTATTTACGTGGTTCACCCCCACCCTGGGGCTACGTCCACCAAATCTTATTCTTTATAGTCTTCAGTCAATCAGTTACAATCATAGAGCCTCAAAACCCTTACCCCACATAGGAAAAAAGATTTGCGTAGCTCACTAGATCCTTCTTCCTTGCATTACAACACTAAGCCTTCTACAGTCTCTCACAGGGACTTGCACTCAGTTCTACAAGTCTTACATAGTATGCACAAAGAACTTACAATCCTTTGATCACATAGATATAACAATTAGCCATTCCTTTAGCACTTATCACACCGACCTCTTTCTACATTGCCTATCCTTCTATATATATATATATATATATATATATATATATATATTACAAAAGTGGGCCTAAGCGTGGGTAAATCCATGGGTTGACATCCCAATCCCATTACATAATCCCAAAAACCTAAAAAGGTCCTAAAAACGGGGCTGAGATCCGGTGATCTCTGCTTCGCCTTGCGCTCCTCCTTCGACAAGCTGTCAAATTCCCAAAATAGGTCAACATGACCAAGAAATTCCCCAAACTTGGTCAAGGGACAACAAGCCACCAACACTCACCTGTGACTCATCCCAAGTTACTTAGGTCTGTGTAGTTCTACCTCGAACACCTCAAACTTGGGTCGAGCTGCTTCGACTTGCTACATTGTTGTAGCCTCATGTTCAGTGAACTCATGGATCACTGCGTCATTCACTGTCCCTTCTAGGCATTGTTATGATATAATGATGACCTATTCTAACTCTGATCCTTGGATTTCAAAATCTGTAAACAACTGGCATGCCTTATCCTGCATAGGTTGAAGCCGCTGAGTGACTTCCATCACTTTTCTTTGAATCATATGGATCTAATTCTGAGCTGTGTGTTGTTCTTGAGATATCTTCATCATTTCTACAACTAACAAGGTCTTCAGCTGCACTTGTAGTGTATCTGTGTTTTGCTTCACTTCTTGAAGCTGCGACTCCAGTGTCTGCAATTTTGGGTTTTTAGTGAGATTTTCATAGGTCTAGATGTTTTGGTTACTGAGTTTCTTGCACTCCAAGGAAAGATGTTTTAGTCTGTCAACTATGCTACAGGAAACTTCTTCTCTTTGGTTCCTTATCTCCTGTGGGGTTTCAGGTACTGCACGGAGCTCTAAGTCGGTGATGCGTTGTTGTAGTTTCTAGTTTACCTCTTCCAGTTGTGCCACCTACTGTGGAACTTGTTCTTGGGTCTATACTTTGATGACTGTCACATAGAAAAGTGATCTATTGACCCTTTCCTTAACTTCAAGTTGCTCGGTGATCAACTGTTCCTTGCTTTGTTGTAGCTCTACTTTTTCTTCATCCCATTTCTCTTATAGAGCAAGGTTTTCCTTTTCTGCAACACTTCTTTGGTCCTCAAGGTATTTCTATACTTGCACTAAAGCATGGGTGGCTTGTGTTGTTTCTCCTTGAGCTCGTCGAAGGAGAGCTTCAACTGTATCAGCAATGCGGTGTAATTGAGTGGGCTCATCACCTAGTTCTGGTGTTCCAACTATCAGGGGTGCATTGGATACTACGTGAATGGACAGTAGTTCCTATTGCACTCCTTGGAGCTCATCCTTAATCCGACTGAACACCTCCTCCTTCTTAGCTTATTTCTTCTCTTCTATCTCCAGCGAAGCATCATTCAGTGTTACGACGATGAAGTCAAAGTCGTCTGAGGTGAGGATGGTCTCAAATTTGGTTTTGGTTTCTTTCATTTTCTTCCTTGAAGAAGGTTTCAGAGGGGAAACCTTCCTTTTCTTCGAGGGATCCTCCTTGTCTCTTGGCAGTGTAACCTCACCTTTCTTCGGTCTTCTTTATCTTGCTAGGTATGACTGTATCTGACGCAGTTTCGAGGCTGTCAACATCAGACATCTCTGCAGGTTCCACTGGAACAAGGAGGTCCATCGACCATTCCTTGGTAATATCCTATAAGTCATCTTTCATTAACTTGTAGTATGAATGCAACTATTGTTTATGCTCATCAGCGCACACGGTGATATAGATGAAATGGCAGTCCGCGTTGAATTTCATTAAGGGCCTGAACCTGTGGAGAGTGTTTGGGGTGATGCGAGGTGTGGACTGTATGGCTATATTCAACTGGTTATAATACATGTCGAAGACATCATTCGACTGGCATTGCTTGTTCATGTCACTGGAGTACCATAGTGTACTAAACTTCGTGGCCAGAGGTTCAAAGGGATCGATGTTCGAGAAGGTCTCACCTTTCGACATCTCCCATGCGATGAAAGTGATCAGGATAAGAAGTTAGCTAAAGTGGAATTCGTATCCATGATCCTGTGCTTCCCTGTAATCTAGTTCTAGCTGGTTCACGAGGTACTTCACCCAATTCATCTGTAGTCCCTCCGTGCACTTCCCTACGAGGTCAACTACGAATCAATTTACTTAGGTCAGTTGGTTCTTGCGAACTAGATTACCTGCGATCAACTGATAGGAAAGGCGCACTAAGTCGCTTTGGATAGAGGCTACCTTGTAGCCTCATGTGCCCTTTTCTACATTGTCCTAAGTATCCTTTATTCTCTGGGTGAGAGCATGATCCGCGGTCTTTTCCAGGTAGAAATATTGTGGGTCAGGGCCTTGCATGCTAATCCCTGTGATCCGATTGATCAAAGTTGGATCAACTGTGATGTGGCGGTTCAACCATAAGTATCCTCTATGATAGCAGGACAAAAACAACTTGATGCACACATTCACTTCTTGATGCCTACCGAAGTGAGGAATCTTCATTACATTAAACAGTGTGGATTGCGCGAGGCTCATGGTCCACTACTAGGGAACGATATTTGAATTCTTTCCCTTGGTTCTATTCAGATACTTATATGGGGCTATCATATTGTACACTTTCCTGTCGTTGAGGTTGAAGTTGCTAAACTTCAACGCTGCAATATTATCCTGATCTGCGCGTATCCCCTTCGGAAGGTACATAGTGACCATTTCATATTCAAAATCTTGGGGAACACTATCTCAGTTTATTGCACTGCTCAGGGGTGGTAGATAAGAAGGTAGAATGCTCAGAATCAGCTTAGCATATGCTAAGTCATCCTTGTGTTTAATTCGCCTCTCACGGGATGGTCCATCTCCATGAGAAGTGGATGGGGACGCTTGCATTGTTTTCGTAGATGAAGCCTGGATACCTTCAAACATTGACATGGATTTCTTGGTCATCAAGTCGATCAAAACTTCCTCAGTGGATTTCTATGCAATTCTCAATGCTTCAGACATATGCACTCAAGGTAAACAATTTGTGGTATCGGGGAACAACCCAAACACAGTAAGGAGATAGAGAAGGAGAGCACAATGATCATTGCATGAACTCGAGTTATTCCGTGGGATTGAAATATCGATTGGCAAAAGTGTTCTCGGTGCATGGAACGCCGAGATAAATAGGTAATTCGACAATGGTTGGCTTGCAACGGGTATGAGCCTCCATTAACTCCTGTTCAATCCGTTATGGTGCGGTCCAACGTTCTGATGATGAACCTTTATTGCTTTTCTGTCCGTTTGGAGAAGAATTCGAATAGATATATTGGCCCCAATGACTATATTGCTTCGTCATGGCGAAGTTCCATGTGTCATTGTTCAGATATCTCGACGAAGCTCCAATTCTGTAATTTTTCTTTCTGCGAGGTCTCCTCTAGAACATCCTGTAACTTTTTAGTTTTATCCCTCCTTTTTCTTAACATTCTAGCCTTCTTTCTAGTGAGCTTCGTCTCAGTAGTGCTTTTCTCATTCTGATTCTTCTCTTCTTTGGTCTTGGTTACTTCGCACTGTTGAAATTCTTTCCTAGGGTTCCTAGATAATACTTCTTCTTTGTCTAGAATAGGTAATTCAATATTCTATGGATACTCTAGTGTTCTCTTAGCTTTGACATCTGGGTTGCTAGTGATAAATATCTGTATTCGACTCGCTTGTTCCTCAATCAAGTGCACGATCCTTTTTTTCATAAAATATTTTAACTCTTGCTTCTTCTGTTCCAAAACTTCTTCTTCTTCCTTTTGTCTGGCTTGATCTCTATAAATCCAAGGTTTTCCTATTAGCATGGTAAATAGGGCATTGTCTTCGAAAAATTTAATAATATCAAAGTTTTCTTCCGTTGAAGTTCCACTGACAATCATAGGTATCCGAGCGAGCCTTCCACATAGGTTTACTAGCTTTCCTCTAAATAAACCTATTCCTCCTATTGAAGGGATCGTAGCAGGCCTTCCTATAGCTTCCCAGGTTCTCTCTGGCATAATATTCACCTGTGTTTTCTCATCTAGAACACAGTCAATGTCAAATTCTCCTATTCTTGCTTTGATGTATTCCTTCTCTTTGAAGATATTTGATAAGATGACATGTCGATGGTCATTCAGGGTTTATTTCATCTATAACAATGATTTCTCTAACTCTTTTTGAGATTCATCCGTAGGTTCTAGATATGCCTTAGGGTTTTCTTGATTTAGGTTCATTCTTTCAAGCTTAGCAATCATTCTAGGGCAATCCAATACTTCATGGTCTAGAGCTTTACAACAAAGACAACTAGGTCTTCCACTGGGGCATTCCTTAGAAACATGTCACGACCTTCTACAACTGTAACAGAGGTTTAATCCTCTCTTCCTTTTATATGATCCCCAACTTCTTCTGTACTATGCACTAGGATCATGGGAGCTAACCTAGAACAAATTATTTCTAGGATCTTGCATGCATTTGTTAGTCCAAACATTCTTTATTTGCATAGGTATAACATATCTTTCACTATTCTTATTATATCTACTCATATCAAATCTTCTTTTTTCTATCAATGACCTAGATTTCAAACTAGGACAGACTCTATTAAATAGACCTAGATCCATATTCTAGAAACAAAAAATTCCACTTATCTTACTTTTACAGGGCACAAAGCTTCCAAATCTTAAAATTTTTAACTATTCTTACCTTTATCAGAGCACAGAGCTTGCATATCTTACCTATTTTAGTCATAATTTTCCACTTTTACCTTTCTTAGAGCACAAAGAATTCAGATCTTGCTTCTTTTCTTCAGATCTGACCTCTTTTCAGCAGATCGAGCTTCTTTCTTTCAGATTTGACCTTCTCTCTTTAGCACAGAGCTTTACGGATCAAGTAGAAATACTGCGCACTAGGACACAGATCTACGCACAAAGCTTCCATGTCAACTCTTCGCACAAGGCTTCTTCTTTCTCAGTTCATAGTAATCACAGTTTCAGGTCCTTGCAATGGAACCATTTGTTGGCACAAGGGCAGACTCAGGGTTCAATGCTACAACAACGTACCAACAAAAACCTAACTACCAGCCCTTTTGGCAACACCTATGAAGTAGATGAAGTCTCACCTGATGTAGAGGCAGGGGTGGTTGTGAGGCTCAGGTTTCTAGAACCTTAGCTGGGACATAGATATGTGATTAGAACACTTAATAAAGAACTTAACACCGTTAGTTCCTTAATATGTAACCAATAATCACTTTGTTGGTAAAATAGAGCTTCGCAATATTCTCAAGAATCTTAACGTATTTAAGCACTTAGCATATGAAAATAGATTAGATCTGGCAGATCAAGCACTGAGCATATTCACATATATCAGATATAACATTCTATCCATCATGAGCACTCAACATAAGCATATCTATCTAATCATCTCAAACCACTTAGCAAAATAAGACATAAACATATCAAGACAAGGCACAAAGCAAGACAACACGGTGTTTATGTGGTTCACCCCCACCCTGGGGCTACGTCCACCAACTCTTCTTCTTTATAGTATTCGGTCAATCAGTTACAAGCACAAATCCTTAAAACCCTTACTCTACACATGAGAGAAGATCTGCGCAGCTCACTAGATCCTTCTTCCTTGCATTACAACACTAAGCCTTCTACAGTCTCTCACAGGTACTTGCACTCAGTTCTACAAGTCTTACACAGTATGCACAGAGTACTTACAATCCTTTTATCACATAGATCTATCACTTAGACATTCCTTTATCACTTAGCACATCGATCTCTTTCTACATTGCCTATCCTTTTATATATATATTACAAAAGTGGGCCTAAGCATGGGTAAACCCACGGGCCGACATCCCAATCGCATTACATAATCCCCAAAACCCAAAAAGGTCCCAAAAAGGGGGTTGAGATCCCATGATCTCCGCTTCGCCTTGCACTCCTCCTTCGACAGGCTGTCGAAGTCCCAAAATAGGTCAACATGACCAAGAAATTCCCAAAACTTGGTCAAGGGCCAATAGACATTATAATGAATGATCTAGATTTACAATGAAATTAAAATATACATTTACAAGGCCATTTTTCCTTCAGGGGATTCTCCCCCGAACCCCCATCGGGAAAAAATGTCCCCCGAACCCCCATCGGGGGCCTGCTTTCCCCCAAACCCTAGTGAGGGGGTAACCCCCCTCTTCACTCCCCCGCGTTAAGGAGTGTACATTCTTCCAGGGTGTAAAGTATTCATGGGATATAAACATGGTTGAAAACAAATACCTCTGAATCAGGAAGATAATCTAGCTCCACAACAAACAAAATCATTAAAACCATTGCAAAAATAGATTAATTCAATAGTACAAATAATATATACCCACCATTAGATTAAATCATAATTCTATGTACTCAATCCTATTATTCAATAGTATCAAGTAATTATCAATATAGTCATGTTTCATACATAATCATCACATCAAACATTAAAAAATATCATATAAATGAAAAAGAGATTCAAACATAAATCTAGTCCAAGTGTGTTCATAAAAAAAAACAAGGTTTTTCAAACCTTAGGAACACCCTCAAATAATAAATATCATATAATAATGAGTCTAGTTGAAGAGGAGAATTACAAGACTATAGGAATCATTATAAATATCATATGATAATGAGTTTTGTTGGCACAGGGGCAGACCCGAGGTTCAACGCTCAAGATCGCACCAACAAAACCCTAACTACCAACGCTTTCGGAAACATCTGTGAAGCAGATGAAGTCTCACTCGAGGTAGAGGCAAGGGTGGTTGTAGGACTCAGATGTCTGCAACCATAGCTGGGACACTGATATGTGATTATATCTTTTATAGGGCACTTAGCATAGATCATTCGTCAATATTTAACCTGTATGGTACTTCGCAGATAACATAGAGCATCGCAGTGAATAATTGTACTAAATATGGTTCAGTACTTAGCCACATAAATATAGGTTAGGTTCAACATATCAAGCACTAAGCATATTTTATATCAGATCTAACATTCATTCATATATCATCAACACAAAGCATAACTAGATCTACTAATCACAACAAACACTTAGCCAAAAGGAAACAACACATTAGATCGAAGCATAAAGCACAATACACACAGTTACCATGGTTCAACCCCACCCTGGGGCTACGTCCACACATTCTTCTTTATATTATCTCGGTCAAGAAAATACAACACAGAGTTGTAATGATCCTTACTTCGCACAGGAAAAAAGATTTGCACAACTCGCTAGATCCATCTTCCTTGCACTTCAACACAAATCTATGAAAACTTGCACTTAGCTTCTCAATCTCATGCATAGAGCACTTCAAGATACATCTGATCACACAGATCTAGTACTAGCACTAAGACTTTAGCTATACATCACATAGATGTACTACCCTCTTTTTTCTTCTCTATTTACATTGCCTATTTATAGATTACAAAATGGTCCTAAGCATGGGTAAACCCACGGGCCGACATCCCTTTCCCATTACATCAACCCAAAACCCTAAAATGGACCCAAAAATAGGTCTTGCTTGCTTGCTTAATTTCTGCTTCGCATTGCGCTCCATCGTTGGCAAGCTGTCGCAGTTCCAAAAACGGTCAAATATGACCAAGTATTCTTCAAAACTTGGTCAAGGGACAACAGGCCTCCAACACTCACCTGTGACTCGTGCCAAGTCCCTCAGGTCTGATCAATTCCACTTCGAATGCCTCGAGCTTGGATTGAGCTACTTCGACTTGTTGCAGTGTGACAACTTCTTGTTCCATAAATTCCTGGATTATTGTGTCATTGAGCGGTCCTTCCAGGTGTTGTTGTACAATGATGACAATCTGTTCGAGTTCAACTCCTTGGATTTCAAGTTTAGAAAACAGTTGGCATGCCTTCTCTTAGAGTGGTTGCATTCACTGAGAGACTTCCATCACTTTACTTTGTAGCGTGTGTAGTTGTTGTTGGGCTGTGTGTTGTTCTGCAAACCTATTCATTCCTTCAACTGGGATCACGGACTTCAGCTGCGCTTGTAGTACATCTGCATGTTTCTTTGCTTCCTAGAGTTGTGCCTCCAATGTCTGCAATTCTAGATTCTCTATGAGGGTTTCATAAGTCCGTGAGCTTCTAGTGCTTAGCTTCCTACATTCCAAAGCGAAGTTTTTTAACTGGTCAACTGCGCTTCAAGCAGTGGCCTCTCTAAGATCTCTTATCTCTTGGGGTGTCTCAGGTACGGTGTGGAGCTCCAGATCCATGATGTGCAATTGGATTTGTTGGATTACTTCTTCCAGTTGGGTCACCTGCTGTGGAAGAAGGTCTTCCATCTTCACTTCTATAATCGTCATAGAGCAAAGTTCTTTCTGAATCATTTCCTCTACTTCAAGTTTCTCTGCTAGCAACTGGTCCTTGTTTTTCTGTAATTGTGCTTTTTCCTCCTCCCACTTCGCTTGTAAGGGAAGTTTCTCTTGTTCTTCCTTCCTCCGTTGTTCTTTGTGTGTGCTCTATTCTTGCCCCAAAGCCTAGGTGGCTTGCGCTATGTCTTCTTGATCTCGTCGAAGGCAAGCTTCGACTTTCTCAATGATCTGGCATAATTGTCTAGGCTCATTGCCTGTTCCTGATGTTTCTCTTATCAAGGGTGTCATGGGTGGGAAATCCCTCCTATGGACTAGCACTAAGGGTTTTATCATGCATGCAGAAATGGCCTAAAGATTCTTACTTTTTACCATCATCGCATGCCTAAACCCCATTACTCATATGTAAATACAAGGCTCAAGAGATTAAGTTGACGTACATTATTTTTCATGTTTTGGTGTCGATCCCTTTTCGCTCTTGGTCATTCTTTGACTGCAACTCTCCTCCCAATACTGACCTACATTCACTAAAGACAAACAAATAATTTCACATGCATTTGATCTATGAAATAATAGGTTAGAGATTTAATGAATCATACAATCAATATTCCAATAATGACAATCTCATATGGTGGGACGGGAAAAGCAATTCTTTTATTAACTTCACAATGATACCTTACAATGATAAAGTTAGCCATTGCTCCTTGATCCTAGTCCTGGGCTCTTCTTTCACTGTCTTCCAACTACTTTTCTATATACTTATCTTTGCACAAGGATGGCTAATGGTTGGGACAAAGGGAATGCTTAATCGGGTATAGTTTCTTTACTATGATTCTCCTCCTTTCAAATGGGACCCCTAACCCTTCTTTTATAGGCTAGAAGAAGCTAGGTATTTGGTCGAGTGATCAGCCATGCATGGCCAAAAGATTTAGTTAACTTACCCAAAGCTGTGTGTTCCATAAGCAAATTTCCTTTTTTTGTGCTTTTGTAGGTACACACGGGCTATCTTGGGTCAGCTAGCGTGTACACACATGTAGTAATAGAGTAGGGTGCGTGGGCCTATATAAAAGGGATTTTTAGGAAGAGTTGTTCAACAGTGTTTTGGCAAAGAAGGAATCTGAGATGGCCTGATGCTAGGTAAGCATGTTTGGTGCAAATTAGGGTTATAACAGATGCCCCCTAATGTGTGAGGTCAAAAGAGCATATGATGGCCGAAATATATTAACAATCTTCACCAACGTTCCAAACAAGTGAGCCTAGGGACCAAAAATCAGGAGGTGCCATCTGCAAAATAATAATTGTCTCACCAAGGCGGGCATACCCATGCTCGAGATAAAATAAAATCATGGCTACCAATAAAATACACTATAGATCCATTTCATATACCTATATAAAGTGTATCCATGAGCAATACACAACATAGCTACATCTCGAAATCAAAAAGATATACACATAGAGTATCCATCTTCTAGAAGTTGATAAGGCTTGATGGCTGGAGATGAGGTCTTCAGAGCTCGAGCAACAACTTCAAAATCTTCAAAACTCAGGTAGGAGTGTAATATGAGTGTATGACTTCACTACCCAAAGGTCTTCGATGAATCATCGGTCATGGACTAGAGAATCTTAATTATCAGACTAAAGGCTTCATTGATTTCGAACAAAGACTTGATTGGACTTTCAGGATGGCCAGGCATGAAGGCAAGAGACAAACTGCAGAGGGGTTGACTCAGGATTGGTAAAAATTTCCCTTGGACAATAGCACGACAAATGATGAGACTCAGAAAACATGTCATTAACATAATTTTATGAGGAAGGATACAATGCAAACTCTCCCTATGTTTGGAAGAATAATTAAACGAAGGAGGACATAACTCAATGTAGCGGGAACAACTTCCTAAGTTCATATAAAATCCTAGGTTTTGATGAACAAATGGATAGATGTGATTTTTCCAATGTTTACACCTTGTGCTACCTATTAAAATAAAATACTTTTCCCTTCCTCTTTTTTGGGTATATTTGTTTTTTTTTTTTGTCTTTTTCAATAATTTTGAAAAATGAATAAACAAATGCTACATTACAAAGGAGGAATCGAGTGTCGCAAACATATTAGTTCCAAGTGCATAGAACACAGGGATGCTCAGGGAAAAGGGACATACAATAAAAGGACACCCAGGAAAAATCCTCTAGGGGCCAAAGGTGTCAAGACGCAGAGGCAAAGTGCTACAAGGCTTGCGTATAAGGCATGCATCAGATGGTTCAGTTCAGAGCAACATGGAGCCGGTTGTTGAGACCTGAAATTGACATCCCTATTACCCTATTATACTCCTTATCTATACCTTTTTGTCTTACCTAAGCTTGGGTGAATGACAAGAATGCTACCATTAGCCAGTAATAAGGTCATAAGGTAAAGTATGGTTAATACATGCATTTTGTGGTTTATTGAGTTAGGGAATTAAATATTTCATGTACTAATGCATCAATTTGTCATATATAAATCTTTTACCTCTAGATATCTAGCGTTCCTATGCCAACTCAACTATCTGGTACCTGCGCACTAAGAATCCCACTATCCAAATCCGGTACCAAACGCATCCGGTACTAAAATCTCATCTGTTGCAATCCGGTACCAACGACCACACACTGTCATGATCGGGTACCAACGACCACACCCTGTCATGATCCGGTACCACCTTTTGCGCACTATCATGATCTGGTACCATCTACCTGTTATGATCTGGTACCAATATGGAAGAGCCTAATACACTAAGTTAAAATCCAAATCTCACCTAAGCCAATTGGTGGATGTCTATTTGCTTTAACAAGGCTATGATAAGAATAGTTTGTTGATTGCCTCATCCTCATGCACTTCGTGTCATGAGGATGAAGCTAAAGATGTAACCGAATGATTGAATTTAACAACTGATTGATTTGCAAATCACTTCACCTCCTTGTGTTTCACAATTAAGACTATTAAATAGCTGTGGCAAGGATGGTGGAAGTGTAGGAGAGTTAGCATATTACCAATATGTGAAGCAACATGTGATAGTACAGAACATATTCTGAGTGAAGATTAATATAATTTCATTTATCTCCATATTCTGATTATCTATGATTAAGTATGAGTTGATTTGTTAATGAAAGTTGTATTTTATGTTTTGAAATGTAAGTGAGAATAATGTGTGTGTTGAAGACAAGCCTCCTGTAGACTTCAGTAGCTGACCTGTTGAAGTGGCAAGGGCCCACCGCCCAACAAAGGTCAGCGTCTTCGTAGATTAGCATTAGCATTTGTTTTCAAGTAGTGTAAACATTAAATCAGCTAAAGCTTTAACTCTGTTAGATGATAGCAGTACAACTTAGACTAGGATTTCCATTATATAATTGTTTAGAAATATTTACTTTCTCTGTTTTTGTATATGCTTTGTTTTTATGAATTTGGTTTTTAGACATGAATGTTGGTAGCAGTGGTCAGACATATTTGAAGGAGAACCAGTGAATTCCACAATAGCACATTGTGAACCACAACATACTCAGTATATTGACTATTGAACTACCCATGCTATGTCTTGATGATTGATGTGTGATTTCCCTTTCAAAAGTGTGGATTGCATAGTTAGTTTTTTGGGTCAGATAGCAGAGTTGATCTTTCAAACCAACTCCATATCATACTTGCATGTGCCATAATGGAGTGGATAGCCTATCCGTGAAAGACAACCAAAGTGCATTGCAGTTTGTTATCTTGATTTGTTTCCAACATGCATAATCTAGTTTAATTCTATACTCGTGACATTAGAAATTACCTTTCTTACTGGTGTCTTGTAACTCTGTTGATTACGAATCCCGGATTGATAATTAATGAGTTCATTATACTAAACATATAAGCAGTACAACATTTTGGTGCCGTTGTCGGGGAGTTGCAAACAGTAGGAAGATATTTTTAGCTTAGATTATTTGTATAAAATTTTTAAGGCTGTTTGAGGGAGGAGGATAAAACGTTTAAGACGTGAGTGAAGAGCCATGCAGCCACTAGAGTGGGGTTCTCCAAAGCCAGGTTGCCTTCTTACCTTCTAGATAGAATTAGGATTTCAATTCAGTTAAGGAATCAAATTTCCATTTTATGCATAGATATAGAGATAACAAGGGTAGATTTGTAAGCTCCAAAGACTCAAAAACAACCCCCCCCACTAATCTAACTGACACTGGTGCAGGAAAAATTCCACCAACAGAAAATTCAAGGGGAGCCAACAAGGCTCCAGAAGGAGAACCTAAAACGGAAGAATCAGTATTGGGACAGGTAGAACATGAGTCTGTTGAACATTTAAGAGACACAGAAAATCTAGTTTCTGAACCATCCATCAGTAGAATGGCATAAGAAGAAGGAAATGCAGCCACAGAGACTGAGACTTTTGGGTTTCCAATCTTGGATATTTCTAGAAACATCAGCATGAATAATATCCCACTATCATTGTTACCCACTTTCAGAGGTATGTCAACTGAAGACCCAACTTTATTTTTATTCGAGTTTGACATATTATGTAGAATCTATAACTACTCAGACGATGCCCAAAAACTTAAGCTTTTTCCTGCTACAATGAAAGATTTAGCCTTAAGATGGTTCATGAGCTTAGGAGAAAATACAATCCTTTTTTGGGATAAAATGAAAGACACATTTTTACGAAAATACCAAGACTATTGTAAGGATAATGTTAAAATCAACATTTTTAAAATGCAACAAACAGAAGATGAAAGCCCTGAAGACTACTTAGAAAGGTTCTTATACAACTATCAAAAGTCAAAACTATTCACCAGAGACCCAGCTGTAGTAAGAATTGTATTCTTGAAAGTTCTCAGAGATGATTGCATAGAAGTTTTAAACTTGTTGATTTCAGGAGATGTACACCAAAAACTTTTTTCATAAATTGTAGATTATTATAGGAGATACTCAAGAGGACAAGCTAAAAAAGGCAAAGGACCAAGAGATCCTTTTAGCAGAAATAGAAAACAAAGCTCAGGGATTGTCACCAGAACTAAGTTAGGAAACTTATTGGAGAACTTTAAAACAAACATCTTGAGCACAATAAGTAACCAATTAGATACTCTGAAATTGAAAAAGAAACAAGAAGAAGAAGTTTCTTTAGCAATATTTTGTCATAGATGTCGAAAGAAGCACAACAACAAGAAATAATGCCCATTAAATGTCATAGAAATTTGTGGTTTGTGTACCCTAGAACACCCCACATCTGAGTGTCCAACCTTGCTTGAGCCACAAGCCATGTATAGGGGAGGAGGAGTCTCACAAGAACAACCATACCCTTCTAGAAGACTTTGGAGAGCCCAAAATCCCAATACATTTTATGAGCCTAATACACAATATCAACAACAACAATGGGGTCCTTCCCTAGTGACCTATCCATAATGGACACCTCAACAAACTCAACCTTGGAAACAAGGTTGGAGGGGACCTATGTATGGAAATACCTCTTACCCTACATATCCACAGTACCCTGCAAACATTTCCCAATTAATACCTGGATTCAACCCACCACAGATGCAAGCCTTACTCCCACCTCCTATACAACAAAAATTTACAACCCCCTTGAATCCTAATTAGTAGAAGCAAGTATCTATAAATGCCAATCAACAACCACAAAACCAAGCTGCCCACAATCCTCCAAGACCAACAATAATCCCTGCCCAGCCAATCCCTAACCCCAATAATCAACCCACCCACCCTGTGTAGAATACAGAAGTTCAAACCTTCCCCACCTATGAAATTCAACTACGATCAGGGAAAGCTGTAAATCAATTAGATCCTGCAGTAATAATTCAGAAAGAAAATGATAATCATTCTGAGGAAGAAAACACTCAAACTACCCCTGCAGAAGAAGAGGTCTCTCCTCCTATCCCAATCACTTCTCAGTCTGTAAAAGTACCCCAACAAATTAATCTCCCACCTTACCCCAAAATACTATTAGTGAAGAAACCCGACCCACCCTTGCACAGATATATAGAAGATGAATTATGAAATGTGTGCATAAAAATACCTCTGCTACAAGCCATTAAGGATATCCTTATATACGCCAAAATTATAAGGGATCTTTGCATTAAGAAACCAATAAGGAAGAAGAAGAAACCTCCCCTTGTTGAAGTAGTGGGACAATTATCTGAATTTATTTCTGAAATGCCATACAAATATAATGACCCTGGAAATCCAATAGTCACTCTCGAAATTAATGCCATTTCTCTACCAAACACACTCATTGATTTGGGTGCATCTATTAATGTAATGCCTTTTGACACTATGAAAAAGCTCCAAATCAAAAAGTTAATACCAACCCAAACAATGATCGAGTTGGCAGATAAGTCAGTCATTATCCCTGCAGGAAGTCTAGATGATGTCACAACCACTCTAGCTTCTTGGGAATATCCAGTAGACTTTTTAGTCATCTATTCTAAATCATCATCCAAACTAGGACACCCTGTGGTTCTTTGCCACCCTTGTCTAGCCACAACAAATGCCTTTATTAGCTGTCGGTCTGGTGAGATGACTATATCCAATGGCACACATAGCCAAAAACTTGTCCTCTTCCCTCTAGCCCAACTGGCACAAGAAATACCCATTTGGTTAGAAAACCCTTATGCAGAGGAATATTGCATCAGACCTCTGTTAACACTTGAACAAGTAAGAGGAATACAAGAACAATCAGATGAACAAGTCTTAAGCTTATTTTTGGCTGACACAAATTGCATTGAATACCCAAGGTCTTTTGCAGAATTGTCACATATTTTTAGTTCCAAATTTCAACAAACTTGGCACCCTGATATCACTCAATTATATACTTTATCACCAACCTCAGATAAGGAAGAAACTACTGAACTTGTTGAGATTAGCCCAGGAAAACCTTTGTATATCAACTCTAGTTTGGAACCAGAACAAAAGACACAAGTGATTGAAATGCTTCAAAAACAATTTGATGCCTTTGCATGGGATTATGCAGCCATGAAAGGAATTCACCCTGACATATACACACATCAAATCTAAACTAATGACCAAATCAGACCAGTTAGACAGCCTCAACGAAGGATGAATCCAGCCCTTAAAGATATTGTAAAAGAAGAATTGCAAAAACTCCTTCGAGCCAATCTCATATACCCCATTTCAGATAGTCAATGGGTATCTCCACTTGTCATAGTTCCCAAGAAAAATGGTAAGTGGAGGATATGTGTAGACTTCTGGGAGTTAAACAAACCCACCCATAGGGATTATTTTCCCTTACCATTTATTGATCAGGTGTTGGATACCCTGTCCGGAAAGAAGTATTTTTCATTCTTGTATGGGTTTAGTGGTTACAACCAGATACAAATAGCACCCAAAGACCAAGAGAAGACCACTTTCACCTGCCCTTGGGGAACATATTCTTATAGGGTGCTCCCTTTCAGACTTTGTAATGCCCCAACCACTTTTCAAAGAGTTGTCCTAGCCATTTTCTATGACTTAACCAATGATTGTGTGGAAGTCTACATGGATGAATTTACATTCCATGGAAAAAACTTCCAGGAAGCATTGACCACTCTAGAAAAATTATTGATTAGGTGTAAGGAAACAAACCCTTCCTTAAGTAATGAAAAATAAAAAATGATGCTCACTGAAGGTATTGTTTTGGGACATCACATTTTCGGTTCTGGAATGAGAGTTGATTCGAAAAAGATTTATATCATCACACAAATCAAAATCCTCACAAAAGGAATTTTGCAGCTTTTTAGGACATGCTGGCTACTATAGAAGATTCATTCCGAATTTTACAAGCCTAGCTACCCCTTTATTCAAATTTTTATCTAAAGAAGACGAATTTAAGTGGGATGATGAATGCCAAATATCTTTCGAAATTCTAAAACAAAAATTGTCAACTACCCTTGTATTAAGAGGACCAAATTGGTCCCTTCCTTTTCATATCTGTATCGATGCCTCAGACACGGCCCTTGGGGCAGTCCTTGGACAAAGATAAAATCAAATGTCCTATTCTATTTACTTCGTCAGTAAGAATCTGTCTCCAGCTGAAGTTAATTATACGGTCACAGAAAAAGAATTGCTAGTTGTAGTCCATGCTATCAATAAATTTAAACACTATATTACAAGATATCAGGATTTTGTACACACTGATCATTCAACCATCAAATTTTTAATGAACAAACCTGTAACAAATCCTAGAGTTACAGGATGGATTTTATTATTACAAGAGTTTAATATCAACATTATTGATAGACCTGGTAAAGATAATCTTGTGGCTGATTTCTTATCTAGAATGATTCATCTAGGAGATAATGCACTAGTAGAAGATAACTTTCCTGATGGAATTTTATTTTCTATTTCTACATTCACTTCGTGGTATGCAGATGTTGCTAATTATCTTGTGACAGGGAAGATGCCTAAAAAATTGTCTCCTAGAGAAAAATAGAAAGTAATTCAACTAAGTGAAAATTACATGTGGCACGATGAGTACCTCTACAAAACATGACCATATTTGGTGATCAGGAAATGTGTAAGGGAAAATGAAATTCATGATATTTTGAAATCCTTCCATGATGGTCCTTGTGGAGGACACTTCGCAGACAAGAGGACCGCTTACAAAGTTCTGCAAGCTGGTTACTACTAGCCCCATATTTTTAGAGATGTTAAAACCTATGTATCCAATTGTGATGAATGCCAACGAATGGGTAAGCCTACTGCACGAGACCAAATGCCACTTCAAGCCCAAGTAGTTATTGAACCATTCGAGAAATGGGCGTTAGATTTTGTAGGGCCCATTAACCCCGCATCTAAAAAGAAAAAGTATATACTTGTATGCACTGACTACGTGACTAAATGGGATGAAGCAAAAGATTTACCAGCTTCAAGTGAAAAATCAGTGGTAGATTTCATTTTTAATGATATATTCACTAGATTTGGTGTACCACGATAAATTGTGACTGATCAGGGAACTCAATTTACCTCTCATCTAGTCAAAGTTGTTACAGAACAGTACCAAATCAAACACAAGAAATCTACACCCTACCATCCACAGGAAAATGGACAAGTAGAATCTACCAACAAAGTTATTGAGTCCATTCTTACCAAAACAGTACATCTGCACCATAAGGATTGGGCTGACAGATCATTAGAAGCCTTATGGGCTTATAGAATCACCTAGAGGAATACAACAGGACATACACCCTATGAGTTGGTGTATGGGAAGCATGTGCTTCTTCCCATAGAATTCTAGATCAAAACCTTTAGGACTGCAGTACAAGTTGGCATGAACTTGGATGAAGCCCAACAACAAAGACTCTAGCATCTTAATGAATTGGATGAAACAAGGCAAGAAGTACTTCAAAGAACTACCCTCATTCAAGAACAAAAAACAAAATGGCATGACAAGTATCTCAAAAAGAAAATTTTCAACAAGGAGATTGGGCCCTATTGTATGATAGCAGATTCAAGAACTTCAAAGGTAAGTTAACCACTCGTTGGATGGGACCTTATGAAATTGACATTGTCTATGATAATGGTTCAATCGGGATAAAGACAATTGATGAACAACAGACACCACTACTTGTGAATGGCCATCGGTTGCGAGTTTACAACAAACCTCTGTCAAAAGAAGAATTCCTGACTCATATACTACAGAATTCAGATATGCAGATGATCAGTAAGGAAGGAGACCCTCCTACTAATCCACATTGATTGATTGGTTTATTTGAAATTTTGTACATAGGTGTGGATCGAATTTTGTTAATAAGCTGAAGGTAACAAGATATTCTTACCCCTTTTGTTTTACTTTCGCATTTTCTTTTCTTTATTCTGTAAGTAAATTTCTATAATTTATTTGATCCTTCATGGACTTGCTAAACATCAGTTTGTACCAGAAATCATGTTCTAGTCTGGTAACAGCAGTTCGGTACCAAAAGTCTGTCCTTCTATAGTACTACCAAGACATATTACCTAATTGACAAAGCATACTATGCATACTTCAAAATCTTATGTCGATTAATCTAAATTATGAAGCCATGCAAACAACCACTTAATCTAGAACCAAGAAGCCGAATGCAATATCAAATGACAGCGACTGTGAAGCAATAATTTATTTTGGTTTTGTTGACAACTAAAGGGAAGTGTTTTAATTTCTTTTGGTTATGTTGCTAAGAAGTACTTTAATTTATTTCGTTTCTATTGCTAAGAAGTATTTTAATTTCTTTTGGTTCTGTTGCTTAAAAATAAAATAAAAGAGGAACACAATCCTTACCTATGATTGCTCAAAGAACCATAATCCGCTTCAAAGACTAGAAGTTTACTTTACCCAGTATTTCAGCATGATTTAAAGAAAAAAATATATTAGCCTATAAGTAACTATCTCACCCTAACCATACTTCAATAGTATTCATTGGATTATCTTATTAAAGAGTAACGTATGAGTATATGAACACTCTCTACCATGGGCACACTACCAAATTTTTTATGGAAGAGGATGTACCAGTACCCTAAGGAAACTTTAGATCATTTTCTTATGGACAACTTCAGACAAAATTATACATTTGGATCACTCTAAAGAAATAATGTGCATAAAAGTTTATTCTTCCTTCAGACAAATCTTTAAAAGACATCCAAAAGAAGAGTATATGCCTTCCAACCCTATACCATCCCAGCCTGTAAAAAGGTTTTCAGACGAGCCTCCCCTGTCACCGTGCAAAGCACTCTTTAATAAAAACCAAAATAGGTGACTATGGACAAGAAGCCTTTGATGGAAAAAGGGTTTAAGAGACTAACCCGTCAGGATACTGAACAGGTTTGCTGGCAGCGGGTACCGGTCTGTGGTATGACTAGGCAAACCCATCAAGGTACTAAACAAGCCTGTTGGTAATGGGGCATTCTACCTGGGGAAGGCACCTCTCACTAATTATCACAAATACCCCACTGGAGTACTGAATAGGCTTGCTGGCAGTGGGTTCTTGTTGAGAAATGTCTCATCTATACTTGTCTGATTGAAAAATTCACTTTTTGTCATCTAAAAGAAAAAGAGTAAAGGTCATTATTGGCTTTCATGAGATACAAACTCCAGAAGAATCAGTAACATAATTACTCCAAGCAAATGTCCATTTGAGAATCACCCGAAGTTAACTTACCAGTCTGAAATCTAAAGCCTACACTATCTAAGAAGGAAACTTCTTAATAGTGGAGCCCTAACTAGGGAGTCTAATCTACTTATACTGTGAAATTTATCTATAACATCCAATGATAGTAAATCTTTGAAGCAAGTTAGGTGGGATCTGTTCTTCTGACAAACATATAAATATTCCCTCTTTCACTACTGAATTCTACCTTTGTCAAAAATCTATCAAAAGAAGGGCAATTTCACTTTTTAGGTATTAGATCATATGCTAGGTGATAACTGTGCTTCTGGAATTTGATTGATTTCTTGTGCTCTTATCATATTTTCTCCATTATGATATACAATGTTGAATATTCTTGCATACAGATATACAACATCTTCGGCATGGGGGAAGGTCAAAAGATCCCCTTCAGAACTCTTTTTTAGACTTACATGATCACCTTGCAGAACCAAATACAAAAGAAGATAAAAATAGAATAACAGAAGTACAGGATATTCCCGTACCAAGTTTTAAAGAAGATTCAGTCTAAAAGGATGAATTCTGACAATTTACAAGAAATCACACATGCTATGGGTATTGATCATACAAAGGTAAAAGCAAAGGTAACATGGTATTTATTTTCCTATGCTCATAAAACTACAATAAGTATGAAAATATATACTAGATCTTATGACCTTAGTATTAAAACCATGCGCCTATCCCTCATACCCATACACCTAAACCTAATCAATCCTCTCATAGCTCTTGAACGTGGTTAAGGGCAAAAATCACATCAAAATATGAAGCATGCCTAGTAATGATAAGCCACGAATATATTTCATCCTTAAGAAATTCATGAACCTATCTTATATCATGAACCATGATCTAACATCAAATTCACCACTCGAACGTCCAATCACCTATCCCAAAATGATGCCTTGAACACCCAACGTCTTGTCCTCATCATTACAGTAATGACTAGAAATGAAATGGCTTATCTGGTGGCGAAGCCATCCAGATAAGCCTCACCTGGTCATAAATTTTCCTTATGGCATCCTTACTTAAACTTACCATTTGCATTATCAACAACATCACCATATTCCCCATTGTTGTGATCTTTCTCCAATCCCGAGCCTACTCATTTCCGGTACCAAACCCTTACCTCATCAATTGACTAAACCCTTGTGCTACAGCCCGATCCTTTTCTCACAACTTATAACGATGGTGGTTAGTAGACACGAACCAATCTTCCAAATTTATAGGGAAATCGAGGAGTTCCAATTATGTCAAGAAAAATATGCTAGATTGGGATGGATGTCGTTTCTGGAAAAATTTACAGGCTGGCATGAGAATATATATCACGAATTTATTCAGAATTACGATGGAGAGATTGCACATATAGGCAATACACAACTGACAATTAATGAAGCAACCTTAAGGGAGGTCATGGGACTACCTAGCAGAGGAGCCAAATACTTCAAAGGTGTAGGAATCAACAAAGAAATGTGCCAATGATTCTTGAAAGAAGATCATCAACACCCTGACTGGAAAAAGGGGATCCCTAGGAACTACATCAAGGAAGAGTATCATCCAATGATTACTAGTCTTCAGCGAGTCATCACTTGTGAGGGTAGGTATGATGTGACCTTCATATAACATCTTAGGCTTCTATTACATTTTGAAGGAGGCCCTGAAATCGATTTCCCATATTTTCTATGGATGACTTTGAACAAAATGGTAAGAGGTGTTAAATCCATATCCAAAACAGAGAATACTAGCATTTACCATCAAGGTCTCATTAAAATGCTAGTTTTACATGAACTTAAGAAACAAAGGATTAGTTGGAAAACTCTTATCACTCAACACCTTCCCATAGAAAACAAACCTGTGGAGGAAACCCAACATGCTCCAAAGAAAAATATGGAGCCTCAAAAGAAACATGGCAAGAAGGATAAGACAACTCCACCATCATCTAGGGCAGTGAGCCAACATGAAAAAGTAGGGTCCTCTTCCACAGTCAATAAAAGTTTTAAAATCTCTGAATCAAAAGGTAAAAACAAATTAGTAGAGGATACTTCAACGGTGGCAGTTGAGAAAGAGGGCCATCAGACAAAAATGATGAATAAAGGGAAGCATAGCTCAGAAACTAAAAGTAAATAGTTTGTGGCACAACCCACTGTCACCATTTCACAATTAGAAAAGAAGAAAATGAATCCTGTGAGCATCCATGATCTGGTACCTCCTTGTAAAAGAACCATGAGGAGCATAGCAAAGAAGGAAAAAAAAATAGTTAGTCCTCATACACAGAAAGATCCAATCGATCTTACCTCCCCTTCTGAGGATTTATCAATCCAAGATGACATCCCTAGTTTGACCAAGGAGCAAGCAACTATTAATTTATGTGGGATGAGGGAGGAAGTCAAGGAAAGGGAGTGCATCCAGCCAGTAATGATGGAGTCAACAAAGACCTTGACAAAAGAACAAATGAAGAAAAATATTGGGGAATTGCAAAAACAAAATCAGGAACTCAAACAACAAGTGAAGGAATACCAACTCTTGGACAGGTATATCAAAAAGGAAAATGAGCAGTTGAAAGAAACCAACCAACAACTTCAAGAAGATCATGAAGAGACTTCTAACAAGATCAAGAAGGTATTACGACTCCTACAATACATTAGGGTCATCAAAAGGGGGATGAAAGAATAGGATTCAGCCATCAACATCATTGATCCACCAAAGTAAAGAACATAGTCTCAAGTTTTGAAAAAATTTGGGTTAGTTTTCAGTTGCATGAGGACATGCAATGATTTTGGCATGGGGGAATGTTGAGACCCAAAATTGACATCCCCATTACCCTATTATACTCCTTATCTATACCTTTTTGGCTTACCTAAGGTTGGGTGAATGACAAGAATGCTACCATTAGCCAGTAATAAGGTCATAAGGTAAAGTATGGTTAATACATGCATTTTGTGGTTTATTGAGTTAGGGAATTAAATATTTCATGTACTAATGCTTCAATTTGTCATATATAAATCTTTGACCTCTAGATATCCAGCGTTCCTGTGCCAGCTCAACTATCCGGTACCTGCACACCAAGACTGCCACTGTCCGAATCTGGTACCAAACGCATTTGGTACTAAAATATCATCTGTTGCGATCCGGTACCAACAACCACACACTTTCATGATCCGGTACCAACGTCCACGCGCTATCATGATCTGGTACCACCTTTTGTGCACTGTCATGATCTGGTATCATCTACCTGTTATGATCTGGTACCAATATGGAAGAGCCTAATATGCTAAGTTAAGATCCAGATCTCACCTAAGCCAATTGGTGGATGTCTATTTGCTTTAACAAAGCTATGCTAAGAATAGTTTGTTGATTGCCTCATCCTCATGCACTTCATGTCATGAGGATGAAGCTAAAGATGTAACCGAATGATTGAATTTAACAACTGATTGATTTGCAAATCACTTCACCTCCTTATGTTTCATGATTAAGACTATTAAATAGCCATGGCAAGGATGGTGGAAGTGTAGGAGAGTTATTATATTCCCAATATGTGAAGCAGCGTGTGATAGTATAGAACATATTTTGAGTGAAGATTAATAGAATGTCATTTATCTCCATATTTTGATTATCTATGATTAAGTATGAGTTGATTTGTTAACGAAAGTTTGATTTTATGTTTTGAAATGTGAGTTAGAGTAATGTGTGTGTTGAAGACAAGCCTCTTGTAGACTTCAGTAGCTGACCTGTTCAAGCGGCAAGGGCCCACCGCCCAAAAAAGGTCAGCATCTTTGTAGATTAGCATTAGAATTTGTTTTCAAGTAGTGTAAACATTAAATCCATTGAAGCTTTAACTCTGTTAGATGATAGCAGTACAACTTAGACTAGGATTTCCATTATATAATTGTTTAAAAATCTTCCTTTTCTCTGATTTTTTATATGCTCTGTTTTTATGAATTTGGTTTTTAGACATTAATGTTGGTAGCAGTGGTCAAACATATTTGAAGAAGAACTAATGAAGTCCACAACAACACATTGTGAACCACAACATACTCAGTATATTGACTATTGAACTACCCATGCTATGTCTTGATGATTGATGTGTGATTTCCCTTTCAAAAGTGTGGATTGCATAGTTAGTTTTCTGGGTCAGATAGCATAGTTGATCTGTCAAAACAAATCCATATCATACTTTCATGTGCCATAATGGAGTGGATAGCCTCTCTGTGAAAGACAGCCAAAGTGCATTGCAGTTTGCTATGTTGATTTGTTTCTAGCATGAATAATCTAGTTTAATTTTATACTTGTGACATTAGAAATTACCTTTCTTACTGGTGTCTTGTAACTCTGTTTATTACGAATCCCAGATTGATAATTAATGAGTGCATTATACTAAACATATAAGAAGCACAACACCAGCATTAGGCCAAATACACGTGTATGAAAATGTGATTAATAAGACACACAATGGTAATGTCCTTCGATGTAATTTTAACGAGCCCAGAGAAGGTAATCTCGGTGGTTTTTCATATTTAGAGAGTCTAAAAAAATGTAAAAGGAGACTCCAATGGGGTACCTTTTTCGAAGTTAGTCTAGTCGGTTCAAAAAAGGGGTAAAATAGCACCGACAAGACGTCTATTCAAAACCATTTTAACGAGTGTGATAAAGACAAGATCACTCGACCATTTTTTCATTTTTAAGGAGTCTGAAAAAAGATTAAATATGGACTCCGTCAGGAATGTTCTTCTGGAGTGTGAAAGAATAAGGTCACTCGATGATCTTTTCAATTTTAGGGAGTCTGAAAAGAGCTTAAATATGGACTTCATGGGGGTTCCTTTTTCGTACATTTAGTCCCTCAGGCACGAAAAAGGGTTAAAATGATACCTGAGGGTACTCTTCCAGAGATTCGAGGCCTCTAGAGTATACCTTCGTTCGTACAGTTGACCATCCGGACCAAAAAAGGGGAAAACTATCTTCGGATATACGTGACTTTAAATGTCAGTGTAACGAGTGTGAAAGGCCACAAGATCACTCAGAAATATTTTCATGTTTAAAGGGTCTGAAAAGGGCTTAAAAGAAGACCCGTTGGGGGCTATGACTCAAGTATGAAACTAGTTCAGGTAGAGCCCGCTGTTAGGCTTAGACCAAGAGTCTCTTCGATATTCAACTTGGGAAGTCTTCCAAAAGGGAAGAAAACACAAACCACGGTGTTATCACTAAAATTTCATCCGCAAATGGTTACAAGAATTCATCATTGTCAAACAGTTATGAGGTTATCCATGGACCAAAATTACCACAAAAACATTTCCAAAGGGTCAAAAACTATACAACTAGTGACAAAATTAAAGTGTGCTATGACTACATAGGGCGCGCGTGCACATGCGCAAAATAGAAATGCAGAAAAAGTGCACATGCACCCGATGTGTGACTATGGTCGCTAAAAGTTGTGCACATCTGAGAACGGAACATTTATGAGATTGGTTGGACTCCCACCCACTTTTGGTTCAACTTCCAAGTTGATTTGACACTCAAATATAGACTGGATCCGACTAGGTGGTTGGTCAAAGACCTAAAAATTCCCTAATTATCCTTTTTTCACACTACAAGCTAGTTGCACAATACCTCAAAGAAGTGCTATAAAACAAGGCCATGGGTGCACTTCATCTTTAAGGAATTTCAATAGAAAAGTTATGTTGCTACTATTCTCTTGAGGAATCCTCTATTCTCATCAAGAGTATACTAGCACCATTACATTGGGCAATCCATCTCACCCCTTGAGTGGATTAGCAAGGAATTCTTTCACCATTTTCATTCAAAGTTGTAAGAAGAGCTTATTTGTGGGGGTCCAAGAGCCCTCCCTTGGAGGAAGAAGGGACTCATACTCCTCTTTCTTCTTGGTGTTTTCTTTTGCTGATATAAACCTTACCATTGGTGACATGTGTCTTATTGTTTCTTTTGTTGTTATGTCCCTATGCTCACTAGTTTAGTTGTTATTTTATTTCTTAGTTTAATTCTTAGTTGTTCTTTTATATTTCTTTCTCTAACCCTTTCCCTTACGGTTTTCTTGCTTAGCAAACCCAACTAATCTTGTAAGCAGCTCTGTTTTTCTCATCTAAGTGGCAAAAGAGGCACAACACACGGTGTAAGTCCTCTTGCGGTATAGAAATCGTAGTCATGGCTTCCAGGATAGCCTTATTTGAAGGAAATTCAAACTCCAAGAAATCACGCAAATGAGGGTCGACAGTCCCAAAGGGTGAAGTAAACTAACCATACTCCATATGACAATGGAGGTTCTGGCCAAGACTGACAGAGTCTGTCAGCGAAGAATCACGATCAAGAGGGCTTGAGGATCTACTAACAACGAGATCAGACTCAGAAGGATTCTCAAGCCCACTTGGACCAAGAGGGGGACGCATGGGTTCCCATGCCCCCATTGGATATACCAATGGATCAATTGTTGATTCCAAGTCTCAAGAAGGAAAACGTTATTTCACAGGTTCTTTCTCATAAGTAATTAAACATCGAGGATAAGATGTCACATAATTAACCCATGGCGGGGTAGAGTCTACATGAATGCTAGGAACATATAAAGGGGTAGTATGAAATAATGATGAATTAGGATGGTGATTATCAGATTCCAGTTGGTCGATAGTGACAATTCTTCCATTGTGAGGGAAATGCATCACCCGAAAGAGCGTAGATACCACAACGTTCATAGAATATACATAATCATGCTCGAGAAGCATATTGAAATCTAACGGGCCTTGCACCACTATAACATTAACAAGGATAGTATTCCCACCTAACGAGATAGATAACTGAGGAAGAACCCCCAAATATTCACTAGGACGTCTATCAAAAGCCAAAAGTCATGTGAAGAATACAAAAGCTTGGAAGATCCCAAGACTTTCCAAACTGAGGAGGATAAAATACTTGCAGAGGCTCCTTCATCCACAATACATCGATAAATGTTTGTTGAATTAACTTCAACCCTTATTTGAAATGGTGTGGAGGAAGGAAGATGAGGCTGAACAAGGAAATTCCAATCAAAGGAAATAATCCTAGGGCTTGGAGGGGGTGTGCTTGGAATGAGCAAAATGCCCCCTTGTTTTGGAAGTATTGAACCAGAAATGCTAAAAACATAGTTGGTAGACACGCCACTCCCCAAAAGAAGAGTGGGATCATCCGATGACTTCATCAGCATGACCACTTTCACAACCAATGGATGAATAAGTTGCGGGACTACATGGTCTAAAGGCGCCTCACCCCCCAAAAGAGGAATGGGATCAATCGATGACTACATCGACATGACCACTTTCTCAACCAATGGTTGAAAAGGCTAAGAGACTACAAGGTCTAAAGGCACCTCACCCCTCAAAAGAGGAGTGGGATCAACCGATGACTGTATCAGCATG
>JZKD02S2443557.1:119346-164202 GCA_000966675.3 Picea glauca | reverse complement strand
AATGCTATAAATAGACGTGAAGACTCATTGTTTCAGCAGAGAATTCAAAGCAGAGTTACGCTGTCCAGATGATTCAGAGCCTAGCCTTTGACAACCAGTCCATCAGCTGTGTAATACAGAGTTCTCTCACCACTCATTTCTGTTCTGTTCATTTTGTAAGGAAGGCATTCAGTTGAGGATTTCCAAAGGACCTTCTGCTGGAGGGAAGAGGAACCATTATCCCTTTCTTCAGCGTGTGCTATGGTTTTCGCTAATAGATCAAGCCTTGAAACCATTGATAACTCCCTTGTTTCATATTTGACATTTTTGTTTATTTTTGAATTGTTATTTGCTTTCAGCTGTTAGTTAGATTGTATTTAAATTTTGTTTTCTGTTAACCCTTTTTGCTCCACAACTCATCCTGTTCTGCCTTGCTGAGCCCAACAGGGCATGCTAGTGCTCCCATTTTTGCTCACTCAGCGACGATTCGAGCACGAACACTGTCCATTAATGTTGCCATGAATCTTGAAGGCTCAATCCTTTCATTTAGTTCAAAAGAAAACATCCTCTTCTGTATTTGTGGCAAATTCTCCTAGATCTTGTTCACCTCTTGGACTATGACCTGAAACTGTGAACTTGGATTAACCAACCATTCATTGATTTTAAGTATATCAATATGGATGATCTCTTGGATGGTTGCCTAAGTATATTCCTTATTATTTATGGAAATTTGTTGGTTCATTTCTATTTCGATCTACCCCAAGGCCTCTCAGATAATATTCCCTTCAAACTCAATCAACTTTTTATTTATTGAAGATAATGCTTCTAGACAAGCCTCTTTTACATCTCTGGGAATTTTATTTCCTTCTTCCATATTTGCTTCCCTGGATTTTAGGGCCATTTTGCCTCTTACTTTTTCAGAATGAGAGAGAAGGGGAAGACTAGGGGTATTATCTGTCTACTTCCATATGAGAACTTCTTGAAACTTAGACCGATCTGAGAAGGCCTCTTTTTCCTTGACATAAATATCCTTTAGGGAAAGGTCTACTACTTGATAGCATTTCTAGATAGCATATTCTTTTAGATAGATTTATTGTTGGGAAACTTCCATCCTCTCATTGGCTTCTGATGATTGTAATTTGAAGGCCAAAATTTCTATCGCTGTGTTCTTTGTTAGGGTCAGTGTGGCCTGCAGCTTCTCAATCAAGTTGTCACACTAAGTGATCAGTCCTTCGTTGGTCTATGAACTCTGGTAGAGAAACTCAAGGTTATCCTGTAACTGCTTGATTTGGTGCTGATGACTAGCCCTGATTCGTTCAAAGTCCTAGTTCATCCTTCTTCTGACAGTATGCTCTGTACTATATATCTCATTTTTCAATTGTTCTACCAAGAGGCATTTCTGTCCCAGTTGTTCGGTTAAATTGTCTAGTGACCATTGATTGGTAGTGGAAAAATCCCCTAACAAACCTGCAACTTCTTGTGTGAACTCTGGACCATCATGGTCTTTCCTGTCATACACTAATTTTTTCCTTTTAGTGATAACTCCATGCTTCTGGTGAGATTCTCTCTTCACGATAGATTTTCATTTCTTTCTAAAGACAAAATCTTAGGGAGGCATCTCTTTGGGCAAGATAGGAGTAATATCACATACAAAAGTGAGTTCAGAACTAAGATTTATGAAGATGGTATGTAAAAAGGTTAATGATGTGATAGGAGAACTAATTTCGGTGGAAGGTTCTTTTCCTATTGTATTCAGAGTGCCATCAGGAGTAGCTAGTGTTGAATGAGGAATAACTTGTCACGGATTCAAACCGAGATAACAATTGTGGATCATTCAATGACACTCTTATTTCATGAAATAACACTTCTAGAATTTTTGGGACTTCCTCAACTTTGTGCTTAGAAAAACAACTTGGCTCTGATCCTGTAGGCCTAGCTTCCTGTGAAGGGGGCATGAGTTTTGACTCTCCTTGCAATATCTTTGGTAAACTATTTTGTCTGTGTTTTTGAAAGATGAGGAAACTATCTTGTTAGTTATGAGGTAGAGTCTGGAATCTGCTTTGGACTTCATCATAAGATCTAACTCCCCTGAACATTTTGTCATAAAGAGAATTATCATGGATGTATCGCTTCATGTTAAATTGAGTCAGTTGATTTTCCACTATCTTATGTAGATATTGCTTCTTGAACTTGATGTCAACTAATTTGACATCCTCCAGGACTGTGGCCTTGACTTTAGAGTGATTGAAATATAATAATGTGAACATGCCAACTTGAATGGGGAAAGTTTTCCAAAACTTTTTCTAAGCTTCTTTCAAGTCCTTGTTGATACCTCCTGCTACTGTCTGGTATGCCGCTTCTCTGCACACCATCCTGTTAAGTAAAAACTGTGGGAGGGCATGAGGAGTAATGGAACAACCAAATACTCTGATATAGGAGAAATTCTCCTCAATGAACCAGTCTGCAAGGTTTCCTAATTTCCCCATGATCCTCTTTGAAATCTAGGGTGGCAGGTGACCATAAATAGCTATATGAACAGACACTAGAACGTTGTGACATATTTCGTAAAATAAATCCTTGGTGTTCTCCTCCCATAACTTGGAGTGATAGAAATGAATTGTCTCATAAATGGTTGGGGTCCAACTCCAGTTCATTAGGGGAAAACAGGTCATGAAACAAATTTCATCCATAAAATATGTCGACATGTAAAAAGGGGCAGGCTTTCCTTTCGATTTTTTTGATTTATACTCAGCGATTTCCTTGGCCAAATTATCGGATAGAATTTTGGCCCAATTGAAGGTATAACCCTCGGCTACCTCGTTCATGATGGCTACCCACTCAACTAAGAAATGTGTAGGGTTCTTCTTCCCAAACATGCAATAGAGCATCATGGATACATAGAACATATGAGCATCTAAAGACGTCATGGCGTACATACCATGAGTGTCGGGTTTGAATTTTTTCGTATGTCCCCACTAGTTCTTGACTATGTGATGACCATTTCTAGCATATTCGGTGCATTCATTTCTCTCAAACTCTAGAAGAGATGTGGCATTGTAAGTGTATTTAGGGGTAGGGTAAATCTTGTACATTACTTGTAGGTTCTCTGGTTAGAAAGAGCCGACGATGACATGCTGGTGGTTAATGACGCTCTTGGTTTGGATGTCGACATGTTCCAAATCAAAACTTATCATATCATTATATGGTAAGATTATTGGTCGTGCAATGATCATATGCAGTTCATACTATGCTACATGTGTCATATTATCTGTAAAGGATTCATCGTCTTCTTTGGTAGATTCGTCTAGACAGTTAATGATCTCATGCTCTAGGACATCAAAAATATGCATCCAAGTTTTAAGAACGTCCACAACTCGCAGAGTTGTGTCTAATAGAAAATCTGCATTTGGATTTGAATCATCACCCAATGCATCAATATTCTTTGCAACTTTTCATGGCGCCATAATCCTCAAGGAAATAGAATTAGTCTACCTGTGACAAGAGAAATATGTAAGCTCTACACCGAATAAAAAACTGCTAATTGCAAATGGTAGAAACGATTTTGAAATCCGAAGTGCTTTATTCAAAAAAGTCAATCGATCTTTGTATAGCTCTATTGACGAAGAATTTATTAAACCTAATGGAACTCATTAGGTGGTGATTCACAATATTTATTTGTAATCATTAACCTTAATCGATCATAAATTTCATTAATACTTCGACGGTTCGCGTTCGAGAGTTTTGGATGTGACAGGGTGGAAATCTCCTGAAGTCTGAATTCGCAGAGGAGTTAATCTTTGAGCAGTCACTTTTAAGTATTAATTAATCATGTTTAAAAAGTTGTATTAACTTTAAGTATTTCAGAAGTTCAAACTTCGTAATTTTTTAATATAGCACAATAGAAATTTCCCGGAATCTGAAATTGAGAATTAATTAATTAACTCTTAATCATGACTAATTAAAGTCGTTAACCGTTTTATTAATTCCTTGAAAACCATTTTTATTTTTTGTAATCACTTTTCTTCAACGCTTTGATAATATAGGGGTTTTGAAATCAAAAACTCCTAAAGATTAATCTCTCGGAGTGAAGTGGCAAGGATGACATCATTTTGATGACGTTTCAAGAAAAGAGAGTTGCCACATGTTGCTCGAAAATGTGTGAATCATCCGACGTAAATGTCGAAAGTAAGTTCCATGTGTAAAACGAGGTAAATATTTTTAAAGGGAATGTGTCCTATGAATCATGTTTGTAAATTATTTAGGAAAATTCACAAGTGGCTATATTCATGTTTCATAGTTTTGGGGTTTTGATTGTTTGGGTTCGTTGGAATACTCGAAGCGTGGAGCTGAGAAGCAAACGTTAAAGGCTTTATTTTAAAACTTGGGCAGCTTCAAAACTTCAGAGGTCATCAGGATCGTTCAATGAAATTAGAGTTTCTTATTGTCGATAGATACCGTAAGCGCCTTATTGATAAATAACAACCCATAGGTTTATTTTGATTTTAAAAGGTCGCTTTCTAGGTTTTTTTCCTTTTTGAGTGAAATTTTATTTCTAAGAGGTAAAAAATACAAAGCCCAAAAGCTCAAAATTATGCGTGTTCTAACATAGGCTCCATCTGGGGATTTTCGCTCCCTGTGAGGAATGAAAGAACAATATACCAAGTGCCTTCATTGGTTAAATTGAGTCATTATTGTTTTTTGAAAAACATGTTCCAGTTTTATTTTTGAATTAATCATACATAGAAAAAAGAACTTAACCGAGACTCAAAAAACCTTCAAAACATACTTAGTGATTGATCTCAAGTTAGGCTATTTAAAATTTCCTTTTCCTAAAAATGATTTTAGAATTATTTAATATAATGAAAATAACTTTAACTAAAATATCAGTCTTCGACCGACTTTGTTTTCTTCAAGGTTAAGAAGATGTAACAATTTATTTAGGGAATCCCTAGTTAGTTCAAGATGTAAATATCACCGGAAAGAGAACTAGATGACAAAGTATGATCTATGGATATGTATGAAATCCTTACAGATATCATAGATATTGCTTCACTACCAGTGATCTTGTTCAGTGCCCCGGTGAAGTTATCTACTTCTCCCATTGAATTTCCTTTCACCACTTCGATTAACACTCTTGTATTTTGCTGAGATGAGGGAAATCAATATATGAATTTCCTTTCACCATATGTCTTGTATTTTAATATTTTGAAGTGGGGGCAATCAATCTGTATGTAATATACAAGGGATGATATATGTTTAAAACTTTGAAAAGAAGGTCTGCCAACAATTTTAAGAATACTCTGAAACTAACTTTCTTCCAATTTTCAATACACCTTCCCCTATAGGACAATTTTTTATGGGAATATTGATCTTTCAGGGATCAAAATTGAGCGAATTAGTCAGTTTAAAGTCCGATAGAAGAGCTAAAATTATCAGGATTAGCCTAGACATACTTTTTCAATTAAAATCAAAGGAACATAAAGCTTTTTGCCTAACCTTGTTTTGAAAATATGTTTTTAAGTTTTTGGAGTCAAGGTAAGTTTATTTCTTTCTATGAAGACTAAGAAAGGATAAAGAAAATATGAAGTGGATAAGAACTTGGGGATAGGACAAAATAACTAAATCGAATATTCGGAGGACCTCACACAAAATATCCACATCCTACAAAGTCTATGTATTTAGTTCAGACTTCCTTCGAGCTTATTTATTTTTATTTTATTTTTACTTCAAAGATGGCTTTAGACTTTACCAGCATGACACTTTAAGTTGTAATTTTGTACCTATCTGATTTTTAGATCAGGTGATAGCATTATCATGAGAAAAACTTCCTTCACATTCATTTCAAAAAGAATTTTCTTAAACTTTTATTTGAACTAGAAGAGTAGGAAATCATACCTTATTTTCCTTTTGAACTTTCAGAAAGGAAGATTATCAATTTAGCACCTGTTTTTAGAGAAATCGAGTGTCAAATTGTATTCATCCTCCTCTCCTGTCCAACAAGATCTATTTTGTGAGAAGAATAAAATGAAAAAAGTCAGAAAATCCTCAAGAATAGAGATGATATATTCTATATATGTTTTTACTTTCCATTTTAATGAAGTCAAGCAACCATAAAGTTATTGAAAATATTTACAACAAATGATAAAATGACTTGGGTAATTTACAGAAGGAAAAGGAAAATTGAAATTTAAAATGTCAATGTCAATCCAATCCGATATATACAATGGAAATTGAAAAAGTGACTACTGCATGAAATGTTTTAAATAAATCCCATGGATAGGAGAGTCAAGAATTTCTCCATCAATATTCTCTAGTGAGAATGAGTTTTTTTCTTCAGCAACTGCAATTTTGAATGGTCCAAACCAGAGATGGTCGAATTTTCCATGTTTCCCTGCATCTTCCTTTCTGGATTCCCATTTTAAAACTAAATCACAAGGAATAAACTCCATGTCTTTGGATTTTTTCATCAAAAAGGGATTTCATATTATCCTAGTACTTTTGAAGATTATCATCCACTTCTACTCTGTTATGCTGAACTTCGATGATTTGATTCATTCTTCTCGTAACATCGTTTGACTCTTCATTTATATCTTGACAGAGTTTCATCACCGAAAGAGAAATATTAATAGGAAGGACAACATCAGTACCATAAACTAATTGGAAAGGAGATATACCTATAGATTTCTTAGTGCCAATTCAGTTTTCCCATAAGGTGTACTTTAAGTGAATATGCTAAGATTTTTTATTTTCAGTCAAAAAATTCTTGATTATAGTCATAAGAATCTTGTTATATGATTCAACCAACCTATTCGCCTGAGGGTAATAAGCTGCAGAATGACCTAAAATAATATTATATTTTTGACATAAATTGATCATTGACATAGATTTAAAATCTTGAGCATTATCAATGGCTATCTTCCTAGGACAACCAAATCTTGTTAAGATGTTTTCTTCCAAAAAGTTTATTACTACTGAATCTATAGCATTCTGAGTTGGAATGGATTCAACCCATTTCGTAGAGTAATTGGTAGCGGTTAGAATCCATCTATGTTGAGAACTTGATTACGGATTAATTTATCCAATGAATTCTAGACCCCATTGTTGGAAAGGAGATTCAACTTTCACTGGAATTAAAGGTAAGGCAGGGAGATTTTGCTTACCAGCAAATAGTTGGCATGAGTTGCAAGCTCTAACCCTTTCATTTACATCAGTAAATAGCTTTGGACAATAATATATTTCCCTTGAAATCTTGTAAGTTGTTGCTCTCCAGACATGATGTCCTCTGCATACTCTTTCATGAAATTCATCAATGACACCTTCTGTTACAGATTTTGTTAGGAAGCATAATAAGAAACCTAGAGGATCCTTCCAGTATAGATTTCCATCAACAATGCAATACTTAATTTCATGTAGATTTAAATTTCTTTCTTTAGAAGGAGTCATTTCATTTGGGCATTGAAGAGTAAGGAGGTATGTAACAATATCACGGTACCAGGTAGAGGAAGAAAACTTATCTTCAATCTGAATTATAGGTGCTTGATTGTTAATTTCCTCTATATCTAGAAGAAAATCATGTGTTTAAAAGTTATTTATTCCACGTTATCTGAAATTTTATTTGGCTAACAGCCTTGCCAGACCTTGACCTTTCACTATCTTGGTTGGTTTCACTTCTAGATAAAACTCTTTAATTTTAGCTAACCATCTACCTCTTCTTCCATCACTGTCTGGATGAACCAATATATCTTTAATTTCATTTGTTGGTACATAAGAAATTATTTTGGAGTGAAAGACATATGTTCTGAAATCCTTGAGAGCCTTCACCATTGCATAAGCTTTTTTTTCAATAATATCATATCTTAGCTCTGCATCTCTAAGGATTTTGATGAAAAAGGATATTGGTTGTTCCAATCTTTATTGGTTCTTTTGGAGCACTACTGCAACAGTATGTTTAGAAGAAAAAGAGAAGATTAAGAATTCTTTTGTATAGTCCAGAATTACCAATACTGGTGTTTCTCCTATAGATTTCTTAACATGCTCTAAAGACTCTTTGGCTTCTGCAGTCCATTTAATTTCGTTGTCCTTTTTTAGCATATCTGTAATCAATTTGATTATTTCAACAAAGTTAGGGATAAATCTCCTAAAAAATTGATCTTACCTAAAAAAGATTGAATCTCTTTTCTATTTCTAGGAATATTAATCAGGTCAATAGCCTCAACTGGCTTAGGATCCACCTTGATTCCATATTTTAAAACTATATGACCTAAAAGTTTACCTTCTTGCATAACAAAGTGTTATTTTTGGGGGTTTAAAAGACAAACCAAATTTTCTGCATTTTTCAAAAGTTTGTCTGAGGTGCATCAAATGTTCGGCATCAGAATTGGAAAATATTGTCAGATCATCTAGATAAATAACAACAAAATTGTCTCTCTCACCGATGAACACGATATCCATTTCTCTCTAGAAATTTACTCCTGAATTCATTAAACCAAAAGGGATTTTATCATACATAAAGGTCCCCCATGGAGTAGTAAACACAGTCTTCTCCCTATCATCTTCATGAACAGTGATCTAATTATATCCTAAGAAAACATCAATCATGGAAATTTTGTTAGCCCCTACTACCTTCTCTAAAACATGGTCCATGTTTTGGAGCAGGTAGTTGTCTTTAAGAGAAGATCGATTTAAGTTCCTAAAATCAACGCAGAGTCTTATTTCATTGTTCTTTTTTCTAACATGGACCATATCGGCCACCCATTCAGAGTATCTGAGGGGAACGATAATTTTTGCATCAAGGATTTTTTTAACATCCTTTTCTATTACTGGCTGAAGAGATGGGTTTATTTGTCTAAGCTTCTTATTGAAAGGTTTAATACCATTTTTTAAGGGAATGTTGTGTTCAATAAAAGAAGTATCATAAATTTTTAAATCATCATAAGACCATGCAAAAACATCTTTATGTTGTTTAAGTAACTCAATGTATTTACTATTTATTTGTGTCGGAATATATTTCGATATTTTGACCATTTTGGGGTTTTCATTAGTTCCTACGTTACAATCTTCAACTTCTTCGGGTTGAGGTCATAAAGTAGAATTCAAAGGTATATCATCCTGGTCAAAAAACCTTTCTAAGGGGATCGGGCCTCTAGGAATTTGATTTTTTTTAAGTAAGAGCATGTGGTGATTTGCAATTTTATCTTGGAACTTCTCTAGGTTCTCTCCTTATTGCATAATCCAATCATGATCATTATGATTTTCTTGATCTATGTGGGTCTTAGAAAACTCATCAACCATTTCTAGGAACTGTTTGATTTTTTCATCATCTTCAAACACATGTCAGTGTTGAAAATTGTTTGGAATTGAAGGTCTATGTCTCATCTCAATATGATACTTCAGCTTCAAAATCGTAGATGGTATGAAAGTCGCAACAACTTTGGACAAATAATCATCCTGTTGATTTTTAACTCTGGGAATAGAGTGAAAATTAAATGACGAGAATAAATTCTCTATAAGATCCCAGGAACAATTTATATATGATATCAATCTTGGATGCTTAGCTTGATATTGTTTTTTTATTTGTTTTACAATGAGCTATGCATCACCATAAAATATTAGATGGTTGATTTTTAATTTTCTTGCAACTTCTAATACTAAAACTAAAGCTTCACATTCACAGACATTATTGGTATAATCGATCTCCCAATGTAATCTATAAGAGAAATGAATAGCATAATCATCACCTAGTTCCACGAATAAAACTCCAACTCCTGCTCCTTCACAGGATGAAGCACCATCAAAGAAAATTTTCCACATTCCTTCTCTAACATTTATATTTTTCTTTGAAATTTCTATTTTTTTATTTTCTTCTTCTATAAATTTTTCAAAATCGTCATCTATGGATAATATACAATTGCCTAAATCTTGAACAAAAACGTACAATGGGTAGTTATTGGGATTTTGAGGGTCACTTACAGCATATACCAGTCTAGTTTCCCTGTACAGTTGAGCAAATTGTCCACCAAAAATTGGAATTGTAGCATAGGTCATGTCAAGTTGAACCGATCCTCCTAGCTTGGCACCCCAAGATCTGGATAGAAGCATGGAATAATTTCCAGAAACGTCAACAACAACCACATCCATAAGAATAATTTTCACAGGAACCTGGGCAAGATTTACCACTAAATATTTATTCATACCTAGACACTTAACCTTTCTAGAATCAAATGAGTACAAATCATGATAAGGTCTAGTGATTTCAAGGCCTAATTTTTCCATGATAATCTTAGGAATTAAATTATGAAAGGATCTTGAGTCTAACATGCAATTGTGAAGTAAATGGTCATGCACGGTCAATTTAATATAGAATGAAGAAACCAAATCCTTATTGTTTTCAATGTGTGGTCCAAACATGATTGTAGGTTTTTCAACCTGTAAATTAATGACATCGGCTTGACATTCAGCATCAAATTTTTGTATTGCTTTAGCGATTTGTTTTTTATAGATCGCGTTCCTAGCAAGTTCAACCAGAGGCATTGGAATCTTAATTTTATTAAGTTCATTCTCTAAATTGAAAGTCCCAATTTGTTTTTCAATTTCCCTGGTCGAAAGCTCAACCTTTGTGTTTTTTGGCTTCTTAGTTTGTATTAATTTCGTTGAAATTTGTGTCTCAGTTGACAGTTTTGTAACTGCCACCTCATTTTCTTTATTTCATGATAAAATATTTTTCGGTGGAATATTTGTAAAACTTTTTTCTCTTGGCCTCAAATCATATTTATGTTGAAGCTCGACCATTATTGAGTCGGCGAGACCTTTATATGTAGAGTCCCCTAGATTGTTGATGTTTTCATCATTATTAAACAAAGATTCCATATCTAAGTATTTATCATAATCCTGTTTGGTTAGGTGAGGCTCAAGATCATCATCGTTGATATTCCTCTAATTCCTCATAATCTTGCAACTCATCTCTCTGTATGAAATTCTCAGTTTTAAATGGAGCTTGAATTTTTTGATCCTAATTTTTTATTTGGCTCTATTGTATTTGGGGATTATAGTTTATCCTAAATTTATTCCTAACATATGGATCAGGTTTGGCTTGCTCTATTTCCATCCTGGAAATTTTTTTCGATAAATCTTTAATAATTTTGGCCATCTCATCCATTTTTTCCTCTCTGGACTTTCCAAATCCAGAGATCCCTGTATGTTCTTTAAAATGCCCGGGTTCTCTTTTTCCCATCTCAAATTTAGTTTTCAACTTCCTAGATGCCATCATATTGGATTCAATCTCTATAACATCATCTTTCATCCCTGCTAAAGTAGTGGATCTTCTTTCTCTCAAAAGTAGAGTGAAATCATAATCAAAAGCCCCTGCAAAAGTGACTTTTGCAATTGGTTGAGAAGGTTTAACCTCCGCTGGGATTTTGTGATAGAGATTATTAAATCTTTGGATAAACTCTAGGACCGATTCAAAATTATTCTTTCTCAAGGCTTTGAATTCAGTTAAGTAATAAACTCTCCCTATGTCTTTTCCCCTACTGATGGCTCTCGAACTAGCTTAGATGTTGTTGGGAATGGGCTTTGAAAGGATGATCTTTTTTCTCACCCCATTTCCTTAGGAATGAAGTTTCCATATCATTATACGATCATATAGAACTATTGAGAGTCCTTTGAACCAAGTTATTACTTGTACTTGAAAAGTCTATACTAACAGTATCATGTAAACATCTTCGTGCTCAATGCCATGAATATCAACAAATTGATCGAAAAAGGATATATGTTATGTTGTTGTTAGATCCCCTTCTCCCGTGATTTTAGGGAGGCTCTTCATGTAATTTCCGGGTAAATCATGCAGGAAAACCGGAAGGACTAAGGGAGCATATCTAGTGATGACCTTGAAAAAGATCCTAGGGGTTTGAGTTGGTCCACCAGCCCTTGCAACTTCGACACCTCCAACACCAACACCTCCAACACTGACCATTGAAATCCTAGGAGACAGAACTTGAGGGATAAATAGGATATTTTCAAAAACTTCAAAAGACTAATCTACTAATCTTTTGACTAATTCGGGATGTTGTGAATGAAGTTCGGGATAAATATAGTGAGAGGACAAAATATCTAGATGAGGGGGGAAATGAAAACTTGAGCTCAACTCCTTAGTTTTATCTGATGTATAGATAGGTCAATTAACAGGGGATGAATATGAGTATAGAAAATAATCTTCAGGGTTTTGGGAAACATAAAATTTTACTTCGGGAAGAGAAAGAATCGACTGAGTACTAATGATAGTGGGGTTTGAAATGGATCCTTTGTTCTCACTGGTAAAAGTTTCTATCAATGAAATAGGGGTGGTCGTGTCAATCTCAAATTTTATTTTGGAAATAATTACCTCTGGAGTTTCAAGCTTAATTTCAGGTTTACTTATTGATGCTTCTGCAGAATGAACCTGTTTAAAATTTTCTTTAAGAGTTAGTTCTTCAGCGGGAATATTAACATTAACTTGTGCAGTTCTAGGTTGATGGACCTTACCTACCAATGCAGAAGTTTGTTTGAGATATCCCTTTGGTTTCAACAATTTTTCGGGATCGAGAACTGGCGTAGTATGATTTTCGTTTGCATTTTCCTGGTATTCTTATGAGCAAATGCCAGTTTTTTCTACAGTGGAGTCACTGGGTGAAAGATAAATTAAGCCTTACTCACATATTCAATATTTTTTCACCATCAAAGACCAAAATTTAACTCTGTCATTCTCCAAGGGAAAAATGATTTTGTTTATTAGTCCCCGACAACAGCGCCAAAAAGATGTTGTTCCTGAGATTGATTCTAAGGCTCAGAGAATAATGTCAGGCATCAAAGGTTTTAAATTAAGTGTTTTTGTGAGTGCTTTTTTCTACCTTCAGCTTCTTGAGAAATAATCTTCAAATGAAATTAATGATAAGACAGTACAGAGGATATATCTTGTTATCTGAGTCGTAATTATAATGTCAAATGATGTATAAAGATTTACAAAAATGTTAAAAAAAAGTTAGGTATCAATTATAGATAGGTCTCACCTTGTTTATTGTAGAATATGCACCCTTGAATAGGAGATAAAAATGCAACAATTCAAACAGATCACGGGTCTTGTTTTACTCACAATAATAACTGAAAGTTTTTACTAAATGAAACGATGATATATTATGATCACAGTAGATGTAGTACTAAATTGCAATCAATCACTCTTCAAGAATTACAGAAAGAAATTCAGAGAAATGGAAACACAAAGGGAACACATAACTCAAATTGAACAAAACTTGTATTAATACTGAAAAAGAGTTTCTCTTTTACATTCAGTAAGAAGCAACCTCAAATAGATTTAAAATCTATGTATTTATACAAAACTTCTGACAACTAAAAACTGTTGGACTTCCCACAATATTTGAATAAAAATAGAATACATCTGAATAAAACAACAACATGAAAATATTGTTGATTTTTGTTGGCGCTTCCTCTGTGTCTTCGTCTGTTGGTATATACACTCATTTTCCTTTGATATTTGAGCTGGTTACACATGTCCATTAGGTCCACCACAATCATTCAGATTACTGTCTTTGCGATTTGATCTCGTTGCCATCTATCCCTTTGGATGCATTCACTGGGATAAGGAATTGTAGTTGAAGAAATGGGGGGGATAATTAGATGAATATATCAGTGTTGGCTCATTAAGGGATGGCTAAATACAGGTAAGAGTAATCGTTCACAAAATAATGATGGGGGAACAAGTGTCCTATAAGGAGGTGGGATGAGTGGATGAAAGAATGTGGGTGGTAGGGATAGATGAGGTAAGTGACTGTTGGAGGGAGAAAGTTAGACTGGGTGAAGAAAGTGGACATTGTGCATGCTTTTTCATTTTCTCCTCGCTACACTTGCTTTCCCCTATTCAATGCATTGGGTGAACCTGTCCATTAATGCTACCACGAATCTTGAAGGATCAATCCTTTCATTTAGTTCAAAAGAAAACATCTTCTTCTCTATTGTTTTTAGCTTCTCATGGATCATGTTCACCTCTTCGACCGTGACCTGAAATTTTGAACTTGGATTAATGAACCATTCATTGATTTTAGGTAGATCAATATGGCTCATCTCTTGGATGGATACTTGAGTATCTTCCTTGTACTTTATGGATCTTTGCTGGTTCATTTCTATTTCGATCTGCCCCAAGGCCTTTGAAATACTATTCCCTTTTAACTCAATCAAATTTTTATTTATTGAAGATAATGCCTCTAGACAAGCCTCTTTTACATCTATGGAAAGTTTCTTTCCTTCTTCTAGATTTGTTTCCTAGGATTTTAGGGCCATTTTGCCTCTTACTTTTTCATAATGAGAGAGAAGGGGAAGACCAGGGGTATTAACTCTCTTCTTCCATATGAGAACTTCTTGAAACTTAGACCGGGTCGAGTAGGCCTCTTTTTCCTTGACATAAATATCCTTTAGGGAAAGGTCTACTACCTGATAGCATTTCTAAATAACATATACTTTTAGATAGAGTTCTTGTTGGGCAACTTCCAACCTCTCATTGACTTCTGATGCTTTTTCTTTGAAGGCCTAAATGTCCATCGTTGTGTTCTCTGTTAGGGTCAGTCTGGCTTGCAGCTTCTCAATCAAGTTCTCACACTGAGTGATCAGTCCTTTGTTGGTCTATGAACTATGGTAGAGAAACTCAAGGTTATCTTGTAACTGCTTGATTTGATGCTGATGACTAGCCCTAATTTACTCAAAATACTGGTTCATCCTACTTATGACAATCTTCTCTGTACTATATATCTCATTATGCAATTGTTCTACCAAGAGGCATTTCTGTCGCAGTTGGTCAGTTAAATTTTCTAGTGACCATTGATTGGCAGTGGAAAAATACCCTAACAAACCTCCAACTTCTTTTGTAGACTCTGGACCATCATGGTCTTTCCCGTCATACACTAATTTTTTCCTTTTAGTGATAACTTGTTGGCAACAATAATATAATCTCTATTTTTACAAGCTGCCTACACAGGGTTTTTAAATTCTTGTTACTCGTCACTACCTTTCTCATTAAATGACACTTGTTACTCGTCGATTTCTACGTACCTGCTTTTCGATTTCGTTTTCATGACTGTAAGCATGAAAACTCACAGCTGGAATTCATGTTTGATTTCATTAAAGGATTAATGTTCATATGGTCTATTGTTGCATTGTCGTATTTCACTATGAACATGGTTGTTTTCATGGTTATAACCCCTTGTTCTTAAACATGCCTTGTTTACATGAGTATTAAACCACCACCCATTTAGCATTCGATTAATGTTAATGGGGCTTTGATTGATAAAAAAATTTGATTGATAAAAAAATTTGATTCAATTGTTTATTTGACATATTAATTTTGTGATCAAATCGTGGATATGCATAATATTGTTTTCAACTGTTATGATCTTTGTGTGTACCACTATGTTGAGGTTTCATTCCAAGTACATCATGGTATTATGTTTTTTCATGGCCTCGATCTACATGAATTTTCTCACACGCATAGTAATTAATGCTCCTGCCTACCATTTCGAGCTGTCTTTGCATTGCATTGGGGAAGCTCGGGGAAATGGATATGTTCTTGTTCTGTCAAAACCTACCTCTGAATCTCGTGTCAATTCCTTGTTGTTAGCCATGGCTCATGTGGTAAGGATTAATCCCAACAGTGTCCAGACATTGTTATCGTTTGATAATGCCAAAGAAGACCTAGAAAGGAATGGCTGGCATGTGTTTGTTGAAAAGTTTGAGGGTTTTAATTTAACAATTGCTCAAGAATTCATGTTGACGTTCGATGGTTGCAGAGAAAAAATAGGAGACATCCATCTTGAGTTAAATGAATATTTTATTAGCCAAGCCACCGGTCTACCAGCCGTGGGACAAAAGTGGTTCAAAAACTCAAAGGTTGAAGAGGTTCCGTGGTCATTGTTGTTCACCTCAAGGAGGATTACCAGCTGCGACCGAGGTATGTCTGTCTCAGCTCTAAAACCTAGATGGCATGATTTGTTAGCTATTGTGAAACAGTTCGTTACCTGTGAGGGGAGATATGGTTTGGTTTTCTTATATCACTTGCGGTTGCTCATGAGTTTTATCGATTTCCCTTTGAACATGCCTTATTTTCTCCTTCGAAGTCTATACAAAATGGAAAAGCGTTTTAAAAGGAAGAAATTTGATTCTAGCCCGTTCCACCATTGTTTGATCAAGATTATTATTATACATCAGTTAAAATTAAACGATGACTGTTGGGATGCTTTTCTGTTACGAAATGGTTTTGTTAGCAGTGAGTCAAGACAGGTTGACAAGCCTATCATCACAGAAACCCTTGTCGAGCCTACCCTCTCTCCTCCTTCACTCTTTCCCTGTGATCCTATTTCTAATGTGGAACCCTCGACCTATCTTGACACTACCCAACCCGACACTCTACCAGATTCATATCCCAAGGGTGGTGTTAAGTCTGCTAAAAAATCCACAAGGAAAAAGTGTAAAGGCAATGTTGATATCAATTATAAGAGTAAAAGTGTCACTCATTGGGTTTCACGATGTGCCCAAAATAAACCTAAGCCCTGTGTAGACCAAAACGCAATTGTGTTAAGCAAGGATTCCGATTCAGAAATTGAAATATTCCTGACTAAAGAATATCCATATTCGTATGGACTTTGCTCTGGTAAACCCTATGATTATGTTATAAACCTTCCACCGTGTCTAAAAGACAATCCCGATTTCCCTGGAATCAAACTCAATAATGAACCTATAGGTCAAATGGAAAATTCCCCACCTGTTAATACTATCACTGCTAATACACAGTCTATTCATCCACAATGTAATGAATGTCGATCATGGATCGATAGGTATTACAAAGATGTGCCTTTACTTCATTCTCAGCTAAAATCCTTGGAAGACCAGGTGAATTTGCTAATGAAAGAGAATGGAATACTTCAATCCATAGCTCAAACCAAAGATAAACGACAAAAAACCACAGGGTCTATTTTTTTTAAGAACGTGGAAGAAACGATTGTTATAGTAAATTCAAAGATTGCTTGATTAAGTCGAATCCCTTAATTTGAGGTATGATTTTTAAAAATAAGTTTAGGCTGATTTTTTCTTTTTTAAATTAGAATACATGATTTGTTTGCACATATTACCTCTATTCTGTTTTGATTGATTCAATAAAATACGATTCTAGTTATAATTATAACTAACTACAGAATCATGATATTCTGTAGCTAGTTACAAAAATTCGAATTACTTGTTTTAATAACTGAAAATGCATCTGAAATCTTTTATTCTTATGTGTTTTCAAGAACCTACGATTTCTAAAGGAGATTTGAACCACTGGTTGCATCTCTCAGCATGCTATATTTATGTTGTTTTAGAATAGGCTGTTAGTTTTGATATCAAGTAGAATCTGGGAGGTTGCATCCCCCACATTTTTTGGAACAAATTAGATGATATCCACAGGAAACATTTTGATCCTGTAACCTATATAAATGTGTTTTTTTGTAAACTAAAGACCATCGCTTTCTGGGAGAAAAAACTATGGATTTATGATGGACATACTTGAATGGAAATTGATATTTGCACAACTTTAGCTTCGCTATATAGTATTTTTATTCGAGTTATGGTCATTTCGATTTGTAATTAAATTGTGACTACTTTAGATATCATGGTTTATTACAGATTGGTGTAATGAAATTTATATGATATCCTTGTTTTATGTACCTTATATTACACACAGTAATTACTCTATTCAAATTTGAGATTAGAAGATTAATCTTCTTTATTCAATGAACATTTATATACAAATTTTCACAGCCGGATTTATCTCAATGTGACCATTTGTGAAATTATAAAATTGTTGTCACTACTTCTCTTATATGTTTTGTCATTAGCATTCAATCATTATTGCTTCGTCTTTATGAGAAGCATTTGGAAGATCTGTTGCGGTTTAACCCATCAAACAGAGAAATTGGATACTGTACATAGGACAAATAGGAGATGTGATTACAGGTTAGTTTGCTAGTTTTATTTTATTAGTTTGATTAATATAGAAATTTCCTATAATCTAAACACATTTTACTGTTCATATCTGTTTTCAATCAGATAGTTTTCTATTTCATTTCTTGTTTATAAACATTATAAAAAATCAAAAGATTGAATGATAGTTTTGTTGTCATTAAATAATTCAATCCACATTCGATTTTCGCAGATTTAGATTAAAATTTGCATTCTTTAAATGTTATACATATATTAGAGATATAATCATATGAATATATTGTACATATAATAAGTAGAGCTATCTTCTAAATATTAGTTAGTAAACTGTAAGTATATTTTAGATTTGTATATAGTTTTCAGCGAGTGTTTTTCATTAAGTTATTTTCTTTAGTTTTGTTTTTTTCACTTTCTTAGGACTTAGATCGGCTAACAGAGCCGCTAAACCCGTCGGAGTGGATTAATCCAGATGGATTGGGTTAAATAGAAAACCCTGGACTGAATTCACTCCTCCAGTTGACGAGCGGACAATTTCCCCCGTCAACAAATGGCGCTAGAAGGAGGGCCTGAAAATTATTAATGGCACGAGGTGGTTGTAAGACTCCTCCACCAACTACCCACTCACCTATAGTGACTATAAGTCATTCAAACGACAACATTGTCCCTCAAACAACAACCACATAAAATGATGATCTACGGATCACAGTTGAACCAGTAACTCCAAATCCTACGGGTGGTGACATACAAGAGATTATTCGCCAATCTCTCATAAGAACACACATTGCCTTCCCCTGTTTAAGACAACCAAACCAACCTTTGGACCAACCATTAGACTTATCTGATATTAGAGAACAACTTGGAGGCACTGACCTTACTTTAAACCCTACAGATCCAATCCTCACTCTTGCAGTAGGAGGATCTGGTATACCACCATCACCACCCCCTTCATCTCCTTTTTCTTTTGGAGAAGAGTCCTCTGACGAAGGAAATTCCTCATCCTAGCCTTCAACACCACCCACACCTATGGCCAACCAGAAAAATCCCACCAGACCCTGGCTTGACCAAGATGCAGTGGCCATACCTGGGCCTCAGCATCCCTTACCCAAACACCCGGAGAAATGGCTCCCTAAATTTGACCCGGACTCTAAACACATCGCCGAAGATCACATAAAAAAGTTTATGTTATCCATTAGACTCCGTAGTGTCGACCATGAAGACGTAGTCTGTAGATTGTTTCCCTACACCTTTGAGGCCAATGCCTCTACCTGGTACTTTGCCCAACAGCCCCACACCATCGTGTCATGGGAAAAGTTTGAATCCTGTTTTCTTGAGAAGTTTGGAGATGACAAGTCTCCAAAATTTATAGTCATGGAGCTTTCTAGTTTAAGAATGAACCCCAAAGAGAAGATCAAAGACTTTAATCAAAGGTTATTAACACTAAAGAACCGAATCCCTACGGATTCGATGCCTGCCGAGAATCTTATCATAGCATATTATACGAAAGCCTTACATCAAAGCATAGCCATTTGGGTAAAGAGATCTAAGAAAGCCATGTTGTTAGAAGCCTTTGAAGAGGCCAGTCAGATCGAGAAAGACATACTCAGCTTAAAATACAATACTAGCAATGAAATAGAGACTAGTTCATCTTCCAAAAAGAAAATTTAAATCCTCCCTAGACCTTCCCAAAACAAAGCCCAACTTGAAAGCTCAGATTTAGAAAACTTACAGAAATTCGTTCAAAAATTGTCCATTCAAGTTATAGATTTGAAGAGGATGGATGAAGAAGCCTCTTCAAGCAAAGGGCCTTACAAACCCCCATTTAGGAAGCCTTTTCCCACCAACCGACCTAATTCAAATATCGAAGGCCTAAATCTAGAAAGTTTGCAATTCTCTATTCAAATGATTCTAGAAGCACAGGATAACTTGATGCCTCCTGAAATCCCTGAGGAAGTAGCTAAACAAGAGACAGTAGAAGAAGATGAATCCTCTCTGAACATTTTTGGTCATTTTTCGGATAGTATTTTTCAAGATAATTTCAAAATAGTACATCCTTACAATACTAGGAGTAAGACAACAAACAAGCCTTCTTCTGAAATCACTATGACTTTGCCCCCAAAATAGTCTAAATCAACTGAGACTAAATAGAATTTAGTAAACCCAAGCTTAGATTATGATTTGGTTGAAGATCTAAAAAATCTAAGGGCCAATATTTCTGTTTATGAATTATTAAAATTCCCTTTTCTTCTGCAAAAAATGCTACAGAATATTGCAGAGAACAACAAAAATGGCAATCCAAGAAATAACAAAGGTTTTCAGAACAACCCCAAAGTTCCTCAGAAGGCCTCCGCCAAAACTACTTCTGATTCTCACAAGAAAAGAGACCTTCCTGTAAATAATGTAACAAATGTAGATAAATTGGTTTTAGAGGCCGCAAGTAAAAAACAACAAGCTTCCACCATTAGTAGTCGCAGAAATGTCCCTCCATTTTTGTTAACTTTTGAAATCTTCAATAGGAACGTGCACAACTGTATGGTAGATTCAGGAGAGTCATATAACGTAATTCCATGGTCTGTGTGTCAAAAGATTAATGTTGAAGTTCAACCATCCACCTTGAAGATCATCCAGCTTGATCGAACTAGTGTTAAAATTATAGGCGAATTGAGAAATGTGCTTATAAGATTGTCGTCTAACCCTAAAGTTCATCAAGTAATTGATATTATTTTTGTAGATATCCCAAAAGTTTATGGTTTGTTTTTAAGCAGAGACTGGTCAGAACAACTACACGACTATTTTACGACGGATTGGTCTCACTTGTGGCTACCCAAGAATGGAAATCCCAACAAGATCAAGGTAAATCATGAATGTTACCTAAAGTTCACGGTGACGGATTTAAATGATCCCAATGAACCATTCACACCTTCTGCTGATTCACCCGAAATACAAGGGATGGATACCTTTTTTGGCAATTTCATGGCCGAAACTTCCGCTATCACTAACCCGAAACAACAGTATGAAATTTTGACATATATGCAGCTCGCAGCTTCTGCCCAGTGGTCATATGCAACCGACAACAATCAAATATGGTCTTTTTACTTTGACGGGTCAAAATCCAAGGAAGGAGCTTGTGCAGGTTGTGTGATTATTGATCCAGCAGGTAACAAGACCCTGATTGCGTGCAGGTTAGAGTTCGAATGTACGAACAACACAGCGGAATGTGAGGCATTAATGCAAGGGCTCAGGAAAGCATTAGATATGAACTTTCAAAATTTGACTGTCTTTGGTGATTCGAAAATCGTGGTTAGATAGGTAAAAAATTCTATCCACTGTTTATCACCGCACCTTAAAAGATACCAATCTGAGGTATGGAATTTGATGAATACGTTTGTTGCATTTAACATAAATTCTATTCCTAGATTGAATAATTCAGAAGCTGATTTGTTAGCTAATGTAGCTTCAAAACTTTTCCTTGCAGAAGGCTTATCTCTGAATGCATTCTCCATCGAACTGTTGTTCCGACTGTTCGTCCCTGACAACATCATGAATTGGAGAGTCTTCGATGACGATCAATAGATTATAAGTTTCCTTCATATGGAAGAAACTTTCCAGGGTGCATTAATCGACGAAGGTACTCATGATGAAAATCTTTGTGACTTTACGGTAATACCAGGTCCAATATCTCCCGAATCTTCATCAGACATGGTAAATTCTATCTCAAAATCTGTAGTTAGATTAGAAAAATTTTATGATCTTCACAACAAGTTCAAAAAATCGGTGAATTGTAAAATGAATAGTTCCTCTTTAACTCATGAAAAAGTAGACTTGGGAACTAAAGACAACCCACAGTGCATTAATTTAGGGGTGGGAGTTCTGAACAAGAAAAAGTAGCGTTTATTAAATTGTTTAAGGAATTCAAAGATGTTTTTTCTTGGACATATGACGACCTTAAAACTTTTGATCCTAACATCATACAACACGTTATTCCTATGAAACCCCAAACCCAACCTTTTCAACAAAAGTTAAGGAAAATGCACCCAAAACTCGAACCAACTGTCAAGAAGGAATTAAATAAACTCCTGAATGCTAAGATAATCTTCCCAGTTAGGCACACACAATGGGTCTCTAATCTTGTCCCTGTCCGGAAGAAAAGCGGTGAAATCCGACTATGTGTCAATTTCCGAAATCTTAATCGAGCGTCTGATAAAGACAACTACCCTGTCCCACCCATGGAACAAATCCTTCAACAGGTATCTGGTTCTGAAAGATTATCCTTATTGGATGGTTTTTCAGGGTATATCCAAGTCCTGATGTCCCCTCCAGACCAACTTAAAACCACCTTTCGCACTCCATGGGGCACCTACGCTTATAGGAATATGCCCTTTGGACTCATAAATGCTGGTGCCACTTTCCAAAGAGCGATGGACATCGCTTTCCGAGGCTTAATCAATCAATGTGTCGTATTTTACCTACATGACATTACTGTCTTCTCGAAAAACAAAGGAGATCATCTAGCTCATTTAAGATCCGTTCTACAGCGATGTCATAAGTACGACATTTCTTTGAATCCTAAAAAATCTATCTTCGCAGTAGAACAAGGTAAACTCTTAGGATTTATTGTATCAAGCGAAGGGATGATTATTGACCCTGAAAGAACTCAAGTCATTTCGAAACTCCCCCCTCCCTCGTCTAAAAATTCTATGCAATCTTTCTTAGGCCAGATAAAATTTGTCAGGAGATTCGTCCCTAGCTTTTCAGAAATGGTGAGACCAGTACAAAACCCAATAAAAAAGGACATACAATACCATTGGGGACCTTTAGAAAACCCGGCTTTTAATTCAATAAAAAAGGCCATAATAGACGCTCCTTCTCTAATGAGCCCCAACTTTTCGCAAGACTTCACTCTCTACACATTCGCTTCTGACCGCTCTTACGTCGCTGTACTAACTCAAAAGAACGTTGAAAACAATGAAGTCCCAATTTCCTTTATGAGCTCAGCCTTTAAAGGGGCATATCTTAATTTCCCAGCAGTAGATCAACAAGACTATGCTGTTTTTAAAGAAGTAAAGCACTTATGATCTTATCTTTTGAAATCTAGGATGAAAATTATTGTCCCTTACCCGGCTGTCAGAAATCTGTTAGTACAGAAAGAACTAGGCGAAAAAAGGGAAAACTGGGTCACATCCTTGCAAGAGAATGACATAGAAATCACCCCAGCACAAATAGTAAGGGGGAAAGGGTTATGCAAGTTAGTCATTGACTCAGCTGCAGGACAACAAGAAGAAAATGATATGTCAAATCCAGGACAACACTACCAAAATCTAATCTGTTGTGCACAAAACCCTGTTAGTCCCTGGTATGATGATATAAAATTTTGTCTTAAACATGGGTCAACTCCCCGTCACCTGGATCCCACAAAAAGAAGAGTGTTAAGATTAAAATCTGCTTCCTTTCAGCTAATTAATGGTATTTTGTTTCATCAAAATTTTGATGGAGTACTAATGCGTTGCCTTGAGAAAGATGAAGTAGAAAAGGTCTTATTGGAATTGCACGCAGGAGAAGTTGGTGGGAATTTTGGTGGAGATACCACTGCCCATAAAGTATTAAGAGCAGGTTACTACTGTCCTACACTTTTTAAATATTCTCATGCTTTGTGTCGCAAGTGTGTAATTTGTCAGAAAGCATCCGGATGGATACAAAAACTAGCCTTCCCTCTGCAACCTGTTTCAGTAGACTCCCCTTTCAGCAATGGGGTCTAGATATTATAGGTACAATTAATCCTCCATCCTCATAGCAGCATAAGTATATCATAACAACCACAGATTACTTCACCAGGTGGTCCGAGGCTGCCCCATTGAAAGCTGTAAATACCAGCCAGGTAATATCTTTTTTGAATTCGAATATTATTACTCATTTTGGTACCCCTGACTGCCTGGTATTTGATAACGCTTCCTATTTTTCGTCTCTTGAGATGAGTGATTTTTCTCTAGAAAAGGGAATTAAATTAAATTATTCTAAAAGATATTACCCCCAAGGCAATGGATTGGCAGAATCGACTAATAAAAATCTGATCAAAATTATCAAGAGAGTGGTCTCTGAAAACCATAAAAATTGGCATAACACATTGTTAAACGCACTGTTAAACGCAATCTGGGATGATAAAGTGACTCCAAAAAATGTTGTGGGTAACTCACCTTTCTTTCTTGTTTACGACAGAGAGGAAATTCTGCCACCACATATCCTCCTTCCATCTTTGTAGCTATCACAGAAAATACAAGAAGAAGACTGTCCCCCTTTGGAGAATCAAATTAACGCTTTGTTAAAATTAGAAGAAGTGAGGGCTCAAGCGAAACGGAAATTGGATCAACATCAACTCATTGTTAAAAGATGGTTTGATTCCAATTCTGCCTCTGACAGAAATGTTGAGGTAGGTGACCTTGTCCTAAAATGGGACAAACCGCATGAGGGAAAAGGAGAGCATACAAAGTTTCATAACTTGTGTCTAGGACCATTCTTGATTGCTGAGAAATTGGGCCCCAGTTCCTTCTGATTACAGAATTTAGAGGGACAGACAGATGCCTATCCGGTGAATGGCCAATCTCTAAAAAGGTATTTCGCCTGATCACACTCCCATGAACACTGTGTAAATATTTTTGTTATGTTTGCTTTTTCTTTTTCTTTGCTGGTTTGTTTTGATTTTTCCCTTATGCTTGTCGGTTTTTCTTTTGATGCACATACATGCATCAAACAAATTGTTTCAGATAAAGAGAACAAAAAAATTTCCCCTCTGAAATGACTACTGAAGGTTGTTTAAACATCAATTATGATATTTTTCTGAAGTTTGCAGCCATGTTAAAGAAAGCTTTTTGTTTGAAAAGCGTTTCTTTATTTCAATCTATAACTAAAGCTATTCATGGTCATCCATAAAAATTTCTTCTTACACTATCCTTTTTCCTTAAGAGAACAACTCAGAGATGTCTCCCCGCCTTCGAAAGTCAATTTATTAACAAACTATCTCTAGATCTTAATGAAGGACAGTTAAAAAAAAATCAAGGTCTGTAATTATTAAATTATGTCCAAAATCCGGATTTTCAGTGTCACCCCGCTCTATCAAATATCTTTAAAACTGAATAAATCTTCAGAGAGATGTGGGAAGTGCTTGTAAACCCGTCGAGATACTGGATAGGTCTGCTGGCAGTAGGTAAATGCATGCATGACGCCAAGACAACTTTGTCGGGGTACTGAACAGGCCCGCTGGCAGTGAAGCAATGTCAGGTATATGAAAATTCTCAGATATGGAATCTTTTGACCTTAGATATCCTTTGTTCTGATCTAGAACTTCTTGGCAGGATACATATATCGGAGTGGGTTAAATGGCATCCATGTCGAGGCTATGGATGCCTGTTGGCAACAGTGGCTCTGTCAACAGTATTGAAGATTTTAACTTTAACATCGTGACTCTGTTTTGTCAAGATTGTCATCAGTTTTCATCTTTTAAAATAATAAACAATCTAAAACTGGAATGCTTTATGATTGATAATGATGTTCAAATAGTTTCTTAGTTGTTTTCAATTTGAAGTTTTTTCTGATTATCCTAATCTGGACTCGCTCGTTTGGCAGAGATAATTGCTTCTACCAGTGTGTCGCCATTGTTGGCAGCAATAATATAATCTCCATTTTTACAAGCTGCCTACAGAGGGTTTTTAAATTCCCATTACTCGTCACTACCTTTCTCATTAAACGACACTTGTTACTCATCGCTTTCTACATACCTACTTTTCGATTTCGTTTTCATGACTGTAAGCATGAAAACTCACAGCTGGAATTCATGTTTGATTTCATTAAAGGATTAATGTTCATATGGTCTATTGTCGCATTGTCGTATTTCGCTATGAACATGGTTGTTTTCATGGTTATAACCCCTTGGTCTTGAACACGCCTTGGTTACATGAGTATTAAACCACCACCCATTTAGCATTCGATTAATGTTAATGGGGTTTTGATTGATAAATTTTTTTGATTCAATTGTTTATTTGACATATTAATTTTGTCATCAAATCGTGGATATGCATACTATTGTTTTCAACTGTTATGATCTTTGTGTGTACCATTATGTCGAGGTGTCATTCCAAGTACAGCGTGGTATTATGTTTTTGCATGGCCTTGATCTACACGACTTTTCTCACATGCATAGTAATTAACGCTCCCACCTACCATTTCGGGCTGTCTTTGCATTGTGTTGGGGAAGCTCGGGGCAATGGCTTTGTGCTTATTCTATCAAACCCTACCTCTGAATCCTGTGTCGATTCCTTGTTGTTAGCCATGGATCCTGTGGTGAGGATTGAGCCCAATGGTGTCCAAGCATTGTTATCGTTTGATAATGCCAGAGAAGACTTAGAAAGGAATGGCTGGCATGTGTTTGTTGAAAAGTTTGAGGGTTTTAATTTAACAGTTGCTCAAGAATTCGCGTTGACATTCGATGGTTGCAGAGAAAAAATATGAGATGTCTAGCTTGAGTTAAACGAATAATTTATTAGCCAAGCCATTAGTCTACCAGCCGTGGGACACAAGTGGTTCAAAAACTTAAAGGTTGAAGAGGTTCCCTGGTCATTGTTGTTCACCTCAAGGAGGATTACCAGCTGCGACCAAGGTATGACTGTCTCAGCTCTAAAACCTAGATGGCATGATCTATTAGCTATCGTGAAATAGTTCGTTACATGTGAGGGGAGATATGGTTTGGTTTTTTTATATCACTTGCGGTTGCTCATGAGTTTTACAGATTTCCCCTTGAACATGCCCTATTTTCTCCTTCGAAGTCTATACAAAATGGAAAAGCATTTTAAAAGGAAGAAATCTGATTCTAGCCTGTTCCACCATTGTTTGATCAAGATTATTATTATACATCAATTGAAATTAAACGATGACTGTTGGGATGCTTTTTTTTTACGAAATGGTTTTGTTAGCAGTGAGTTAGGACAGGTTGACAATCTTGTCGTCATAGAAAACCTCATTGAGCCTACCATATCTCCTCCTTCGATCTTGCCCTATGATCTTATTTATAATGTGGAACCCTCGACCTATCCTGACACTACCCAACCCGACACTCTATCAGATTCGTATCCCAAGGGTGGTGTTAAGTTTGTTAAAAAATCCACAAGGAAAAAGTGTAAAGGCAATGTTGATATCAATTATAACAGTAAAAGGGCTGCTCGTTGGGTTTCACGATGTGCCCAAAATAAACCTAAGACCTGTGCAGACCAAAATGCAATTGTGTTAAGCGAGGATTCCGATTTAGAAATTGAAAGATTCCTGACTAAAGAATATCTATATTCGTATGGACTTTGCTCTGGTAAACCCTATGATTATGTTATAAACCTTCCACCATGTTTAAAAGACAATCCCGATTTCCCTGGAATCAAACTTAGTAATGAACCTACAGGTCAAATGGAAAATTCCCCACCTGTTAATACTATCACTTCTAATACACAGTCTATTCAGCCGCAATGTAACGAATGTCGATCATGGATCGATAGGTATTACAAAGACGTGCCTTTACTTCAGTCTCGGCTAAAATCCTTGGAAGACCAGGTGAATTTGCTAATGAAAGAGAATGGAAGACTTCAATTCGTAGCTCAAACCAAAGATAAATGACAAAAAACCACAGGGTCTGTTGTTTTTAAGAACATGGAAGCAACGACTGCTATAGTAAATTCAAAGATTGCTTGATTAAGTCGAATCCCTTAATTTGAGGTATGATTTTTAAAAATAAGTTTAGGCTGATTTTGTCTTTTTTAAATTAGAATACATGATTTGTTTTCACAGATTACCTCTAGTCTTTTTTGATTGATTCAATAAAATACGATTCTAGTTATAATTATAACTAGCTACAGAATCGTGAGATTCTGTAGCTAGTTACAAAAATTTGAATTACTTGTTTTAATAACTGAAAATGCATCTGAAATCTTTTATTCTTATGTGTTTTCAGGAACCTACGATTTCTAAAGGAGATTTGAACCACTGGTGGCATCTCTCAGCATGCTATATTTATGTTGTTTTAGAATAGGCTGTTAGTTTTGATATCAAGTAGAATCTGGGAGGTTGCATCCCCCACATTTTTTGGAACAAATTAGATGATATCCACAGGAAACGTTTTGATCCTGTAACCTATATAAATGTGTTGTTTTGTAAACTAAAGACCATCGCTGCCTGGGAGAAAAAACTATGGATTTATGATTGACAGACTTGAATGGAAATTGATATTTGCACAACTTTAGCTTCGATATATCGTATTTTTATTCGAGTTATGGTCATTTCGATTTGTAATTAAATTGTGACTACTTTAGATATCATGGTTTATTACAGATTGGTGTGATGAAATTTATATGATATCCGTGTTTTATGTCCCTTATATTACACACAGTAATTGTTTTGTTCAAATTTGAGATTAGAAGATTAATCTTCTTTATTCAATGAACATTTATATACAAATTTTCACAGCCGGATTTATCTCAATGTGACCATTTGTGAAATTATAAAATTGTTGTCACTACTTCTCTTATATGTTCTGTCATTAGAATTCAATCATTACTACTTCGCGTTTACGAGAAGCATTTGGAAGATCTGTTGCGGTTTACCCCATCAAACTGAGAAATTTGATACTGTACACAGGACGAATAGGAGATGCGATTACAGGTTAGTTTGCTAGTTTTATTTTATTAGTTTGATTAATATAGAAATTTCCTGTAATCTAAACACATTTTACTATTCATCTTTGTTTTCAATCAGATAGTTTTCTATTTCGTTTCTTGTTTATAAAAATTATAAAAAATCAAAAGATTGAATGATAGTTTTGTTGTCATTAAATAATTCAATCCACATTCAATTTTTGCAGATTTAGATTAAAATTTGCATTCTGTAAATGTTATACATATATTAGAGATATAATAATATGGATATATTGTACATATAATAAGTAGAGCTATCTTATAAATATTAGTTAGTAAACTGTAAGTATATTTTAGATTTGTATATAGTTTTCAGCGAGTGTTTTTCATTAAGTTATTTTCTTTAGTTTTGTTTTTTTCACTTTCTTAGGACTTAGATCGGCTAACGGAGCCACTAAATATGTCGGAGTGGATTAATCCAAATTTCTTGGGTTAAGTAGACAACCCTGAACCGGATTCACTCCTCCAGTTGATGAGAGGACAATTTCCCCTGTCAACATAACTCCATCCTTTTGGTGAGATTATGTCTTCACAATAGCTTTTCGTTTCTTGCTAAAGACGACATCTGAGGGAGGAATCTATTTGGGCAAGATAAGAGTAAGATCACCTACAAAAGTGAGTTCAAAACTAAGATTTATGAATATAGTGTCTAAAAAGGTTAATGATGTGATATGAGAACTAATTTCGGTGGAAGGTTCTTGTCCTATTCTATTCGGGGTGCCAGCAAGAGTAGCTTATGTGGAATGAGGGAGAACTTGTCCTAGATTCATGAAGGCTTCAAACTAATTTAACACTTGTGGATCATTCAGTCCAGACAATGACGCTCTTATTTCATGAAATATCACTTCTGGGCTTTTTGTGACTTCCTCAACTTTCTTCTTAGCAGAGCAACTTGGCTCTGATCCTGTAGGTCCAGCTTCCTGTGAAGGGGGCGTGAGTTTTGAATCTCCTTGCAATATATTTGGTAAAATATTCCATCTGTGTTTTTAAAATCTAAGGAAACTAGCTTGTTGGTCAAGAGGCAGAGTCTGGAATCTACTTTGGACTTCCTCATAAGATCTAACTCCCATGAACATTTTGTCATAAGGAGAATTCTCATGGATGTATCGCTTCATTTTAAACTGAGCCAGATGATTTTCCATTATCTTATGTGGATCATGCTTCTTGAACTAGATGTCAACTAATTTGACATCCTCCAGGGCTGCGGCCTCGACTTTAGAGTGACCAAAATCTAATAACGTGAACATTCCAACTTGAATGGGGAAAGTTGGCCAAACCATTTTTTGAGCTTCTTTAAACTCCTTGTTTATACCTTCTGCTACTGTCTGGTATGGCACTTCTCTGTACACCATCTTGTTGGGTAAAAAATATGGGAGGGAATGAGGAGGAATGAAACAACCAAATACTCTGATATAGGATAAATTTTCCTCAATGAACCAGTCTGCAAGTTTTCCTAAGTTCCCATGATCCCCTCTAAAATCTGGGGTAGCGGGTAGGGAATATTTTAAGGATGGAAATTTATTTTAAAATGTAGAAACCTTGGCAAATATTACTAATCCTTCGTATGCCAACTATAAATGTTTGGCGATAGTTTTGTAAAAATATTCAAATTTCTAAGGATTTTATATAGTTTGTATAAAATTTTGGCGATTTTTAAGGTAAAATAATTTTATCCTATATAATTTGGGTGAATCGTTTTTAAAATAGAAAATATTGTTTTGGGAAAAACCATGGAAAATTAGCCCATGAGCGAAATTTCCCCCCTAAAATCATCCCTGGCGGCAGGTGACCATAAATATCTATATGAACAGGCACTACAACGTTGTGATAGATTTCGTAAAATAAATCCTTGGCAGTATCCTCCCTTAATTTGGAGTGATAGAAATGAATTGGCTCAGAACTGACCAAGGTCCAACTCCAGTTCATCAGGGGAAAAGGGGTAATGAAACAAATGGCATCCATAACATATGTCAACATGTAAAAAGGGGCAAGCTACCCTTTTTAGTTTTCTGATTTATACTCAGTGATTTCCTTGGCCAAATTATCGGATAACATTTTGGCCTAATTGAAGGTATAACCCTCGGCTACCTCGTTCATGATGGCTACCCACTCAACTGAGAAATGTGTAGGGTTCTTATTCCTAAACACGTGACAAAACATCATGGATACATACAACATATGAGCATCTAAAGACGATGTGGCGTACATACCGTGAGCGTTGGCTCTAAATTTTTCTAGATGTCCCCACCAGGTCTTGACTATGTCATGACCATTTCTAGCATATTGGATGCATTCCTTTATCTCAAACTCTAGAATAAATGTGGCATTGTAAGTATATTTAGGCATAGGGTAAATATTGTACATTACTTATAAGTTCTCTGGTCGGAAAGAGCCAACGAAAACCTGTTGGTGGTTGATGACGCTCCTGGTTTGGATGTTGACATGTTCCAAATCCCAAATTATCATATCCTTATAGCATTCATACTGTGCTACATGTCTCATCTTAGTTGTAAAGGATTCGTCATATTCTTCAACAGAGTCCCCTGGATAGTTAATGATCTCATGCTCTAAGACATCAAAAACATGCGTCCAAGTTTTAATGGCATCCACAACTCTCAGAGTTGTGTCTGATAGAACATCTACATTTGGATTTGAATCATCACCCAATGCATCAAGATTATTTGCATCTTTTCATGGCTCCATAATCCTCAAGGAAATAGAATTAGTCTACCTGTGACAACATAAATCTGTAAGCTCTACACTGAATAAAAAACTACTAATTGCAAATGGTAGAAACATTTTTGAAATTCGAAGTGCTTTATTAAAAAAGGTCTATCGATCTTCGTATAGATCTACTGATGAATACTTTATTAAACTTAATGGAACTCATTACTTGGTGATTCAAAATATTTAATTGAAATCATTAACCTTAATCGATCATAAATATCATTAATACTTCAATGGTTTAGGTTCGAGAGTTTTGGATGTGACAGGGTGGAAATATCCCGAAGTCCGAATTCGTGGAGTTAATCTTTGAGTAATCACTTTTAAGTATTAATTAATCATGTTTAAAATGTTGTATTAACTTTAATTATTTCGGAAGTTCGAACTTCAGAAGTTTTGAATATAGCACAAGAGAAATTTCTTGGAATCTGAAACTGCGAAGTAATTAATTAACTCTTAATCATGACTAATTAAAGTCGTTAACCATTTTATTAATTCCTTGAAAACCATTTTTATTTTTTGTAATCACTTTACTTCTATGCTTCAATAATTTGGGGATTTTGAAATCAAAAAATCCCGAAGAGTAATCTCTAGGAGTGATGTGACAGGGATGATGTCATTCTAATGATGTGTCAAGAAAAGAGAGGTGCCACGTGTTTCCAGAAAATGTGTGAATCATCCAACATAAATGTCGAAAGTAAGTGCCACGTGTCAACCCAAGGAAACATTTTGAAAGGACATGTGTCCTATGACTCATGTTCGTAATTTCTTTAGTAAAATTCACTAGTGGCTATCTTCGGGTTTTAGAGTTTCGGGGTTTTCTCTGTTTGGGATCGCTAGAATACCCAAAGTGCGGAGCTACGAAGCAACCGTTAAAGGCTTTCTTTTAAAACTTAGGTGGCTTCAAAACTTTGGAGGTCATTAGGACCATTCGATCAAATTAGAGTTACTTATTGATGATATATACCATAAGAGACTTATTGATAAATAACAACCCATGGATTTATTTTGATTTTAAAAGGCCGCTTTCTAGTTTTTTTTTATTTTTTGGGTGAAATATTATTTCTAAGAGGTAAAAAATACAAATCTCAAAAGCTCAAAATTATGCGTGTTCTAACAAGGAACTTAGTAATTTCTCAATTTCACAATGGTTGGATCCTTGTTTCAAGGATTATTTATGATTCTAGTATGATTTCCCCTTCATCATTAATCTATGGTAAAATAGTGTGAACTAGGATCTTTTCATTGATTACCTTCTTTAAGAAATAAACATGGAAGACTGGATGTACATGTGAAGATGGAGGTAACTCCAATTTGTAATCCATACTTCCAATTCTTTGAAATGCATTATAGGGACCATAGTACTTGGATGATAATTGTTTGTCCTTCTTTTGTTGCTTGAGGGACATCTATTTCCATGGATGTAGCCACAAAAATACACAATCCCTATTATGCACCAAAAACCCGAAATAGCATAAAAATAGATAGAGAATAAACTTCATGTCTTGAGAATGAGAGAGAAGAAAGAATGTGAATCCTCTTTGAGGGGGAAACCTCCTTTTACAATAAAACAAATGATGCAATTAAAATTAAAGGGTATATCTTAACACACTAATATAACAATAGAAATGTAATAACTCAATATCTAGGGCTTAACATGCCCCTCCCCTTCAAACAAGTGTTTCCCTTAACACTTGATTAGTTGTGGATGTTTTTGCATGGAGAACTTGTTTTCCTATGTCAACTCTTGTATTGTTAGGTTCTTCCACTTGATGAGGTACTCAATAATTACTCAATTCTATAGTTACTTAATCCTTGTCTCAATGAATTTTTCTAGTTCTAGTATGATTTTACCTTCTTCATTAATCTCTAGTAAAATATTTTGAATTGGGATCTTGTCATTGATTACCTTCTTTAAGGAAGAAACATGGAAGACTAAATGTACATATCAATATGGAGGAAACTCCTTGAATTTATAATCCCTACTTCCAATCCTCTTCAACACATTATAGGGACCATATTACTTGGGTGCTAATTTATTGTCCTTATTTTGTGGCTTGAGGGACATCTGTTTGCATGGTTGTATCCTTAAAGATACCCAATCCCCCAATTCAAAATCCCTTTCAATGTGATGCTTATTTTCTTTTTGTTTCATCCTATTTTTTTGTAATCAAGTTGTCCTTCAATAGCTCGAGGACATATTTTTGTCTCTCTATGTGGTCTACTAATTGACCATTCACTTTCCCTATAAAGGGTGATGTTATGGACGGAGGATGATATCCATAAAGTGATATAAATTGAGACATTTTTGGTGAAGTATGGAAGGGTGTGTTTTACCACCATTTTTCCAAGGGAAACCAATTGAACCATTATTTCTATTTATCATATACAAAGAAACAAATATACCCTTCAATAAATTTATTCGCAATCTTAGTTTCCCCATAGGATTGAGGATGGTAGGAGGAGTTGTGAGCCACTTGAGTGCCCGAACAAGAAAATTATTCAGTCCAAAAATTAGTAGTGAAAATTGGATCTCTATCACTTACAATAATCTTGGGGATTCCATATAGCTTCTAAATTGTTTCCATGAATATTGTGTCTACTATACTTTATTTAAAAGGATGATAAAAAGAGAAAAAATGGGCATACTTTGTGAGTCAATCCAATACTATCATGATGAAATTATTTCCTTCAGACCTGGGTAGACCTATAATAAAATCTATTGAAACATTTTCCTAATGTTGACTTAGTATGGAAAATGGTTGTAGGTTACCTAGGGTCTTGATTGTGACTCACTTATTCTGTTGGCAAATCACACATTTAGCCATAAACCTTTGAACATTAGTTTTAAGAAATTCCTAAACAAAATTCTTCTTGACCCTGTGGTAAGTTTCCAAGAACCATGTATGTCCTCCTATAGGAGAAGTGTGTAGTTCCAAAATGATGTTTTGTTTAGGTTTATAATTCTTACATAAATATAGGTGATCCTATTACTACAATGAATCATTTTTTCACAAAAAATGATCCAATTTAGTTGGGTCCTATTGTAGTTGATGAATGGTCTTACATACCTTTTGATATTGATTACATTCTATCCTTTTTTCTTCCTCTCAATTAGATGGAGGAATGGAAATATAACATAATAATCCCTTTTTGTCTTCTTTCCTAAAAAGTACATTTCTAACCGTATTTTGTTTTCCATTTTTTTAGGTAATTTCAATTTCATAACCTAGCATCTTTGTAACCCATTTTTTATTCTCTTTTGAAGATAATAAATATTCCAAGAAGTACTTTCAAACTTCCATGATCTAATTTTACCTTGAAGTGTATTCCTATTAAGTAAGGGTTCCATTTCTTAACTACATGTAATATGGCCAACATTTTCTTTTCATAAATGGGTTTGAGTAAGTTGGTTCCTTTAAGATGGACACCTTCAAAGGAAAAGAGCCTTCATTGTTACATTAAAACTCCACAATAAAGGATTTATTTAATTCAAACATCACTAGGACATGAGTTGTACACATTTCTTCCTTAATTTTTACAAAATATTTGGTTTATTTTTTATTCCAAGAAAATGCCTCTTTTTTTAATAATTTTGTTAGTGTTTCTATTTGAACATAATTCTTGACAAACTTGTGGTAATAGTAAATAAATTATAAGAGTCCTACAAGATTATTTAGGATTTTAGTAACTAGCCATTTCATCATAGGTTTAATTTTGCTAGGGTCCACTTTGACACCTTCATGAGATACAATATTACCCAAATATTCCACTTCTTGAATCCTAAAGGGACACATGGAAGGATTTGCATATAGTTGTTGGTATTCCATTGCTTGAACCTTTGATTTCCCTATGAAAGGTGATGCAATGTATGGAGGATGATATCCATAAAATTCCGTAAATGGAGACATTTTAGATGAAGTAGGGAAGGATGTGTTGTACCACCATTCTTCCAAGGGAAACCACTTGAACCATTGTGTATATTTATCATATGCAAAGCAATGAAGATACCCTTCTAGACATTTATTCACAATATCAGTTTTCCCATCAGATTGAGGATGGTAAGAAGAGTTGTGAGCCAATTGAGTACCCAAACAAGAAAATAATTTACTAAAAAAATTTGCAGTGAAAATTGGATCTCTATCACTTACAATAATCTTTGAGATTCCATATAGCTTCTAAACTATTTCCATGAATGTTGTGGCTATTGTACTTTATTTAAAATGATGGGAAAGCAAGAAAAATGGTCATACTTTGCAGGTTGATACACTACTACTGTGACGACATTATTTCCTTCAAACTTGGGTAGGCCTATAATAAATATTGGACCCTCCATATTTGGTGAAGACTTGATTTTGTGGAAATATCATAGTATTGCGAGAAAAGCATAGAAAACTAGCAGAAGGCTACGACTGGTGTAAAATAGAGAAATGTAGCGGAAATCCAACGGAAAGTGATGTGTCAGAATGCTAACACGAAAATAAAACATGATCCAGATAGATAGAACAGTGGAAGAAGCCGAAATATTCGAGAGAATTCTAGAAGAAGGAAAAATCAAGAAAGAACAACATCGGAATGAAGAAACAAAGAAGTCCGTAGAAAAAATCGATAGCGAGGAGTTATGTAATGGGTTGGGATTAAGTTAATTGAAAATTAGTTGGTTGGTGAGTCATTTTGGGATTTTTTTTTTAATCACTATCATTCTTGGGAATTTTGGTTCTTACTAGCTCTCGACAACTGTATTGATTTCAGAGTTATGAATACTGTAAATGCTTGTTGTGATCATACCATGTGCGGGAAAACCATGTACTAAGTTTATATTTGATATTATATTCTTTGTATAAGATGGACAAAAAACTCTGTATCAGATGTTATGAAACGATATTAATGTAAGAGATGATTGGACCCCTAAAATTTTGATAAATGGTGTATGTATCTTGATGAACTGTGTATGCTTATTTTGCACAATTCTCTATTATGCATCTTGGATCTCATCATTGTGTGCATACCATTATTGATTTGTCTGGTTACTTTAATTTCTATATATTTGTTCATGTATGAAGTAGGAATCATTGTATGTGTTGTGTAACCCAACCCCATGATCCATTAGCTAGGTTTCATTTTTCCCACCACTACATTCTCTTCAACCTCACTCTATTTTGCGTAAGTCTTGACAATTCTTCGGGTGAGACCTCTTTCCCTTTCAGAAGTTTGAATATGCAAGTGCTCTAGACTACAGTGGTTATTTTGTTGGAAAACTCCGAGAACCGTGGTCTCGAATCATGCACGAAAAAATGGTTTCATTGTCGGGACCATGATTTCTAAGTGATATTTAAAAGGATGCAACATCATATTTTCAAGTTGAACATTGTCAGGTGGTGGGAAAAAAGGTGTGATGAGTTCATATTTCAATAAACTGAGTTATGACAAAAGCGTTTGAGGGTTGTGAAGGATGCATTCTATTATTATGATCCAACCAATGATCAATACAAAATATTTTGGATCCAGTTTCCAAAGGAAGTGTTTTAGTGACTCGATCAATTACAAGAAGCATCTAAGTTTAAAGATCGAGTAAAGATAAGGCTTCATTAGAACGCTACGCAAATAGCCTACCTCCATCAATTGGATCACCTGATTTGTCATGTGGTATATAATTGGGTCAAGACTATGCTAGACAGATACATCATCGAATTTTATTAGGAGAACCACCAGTATTTTTTGAAAGAAGAATAGGTATTTTATGAAGGCCTGCAAGGAATAATATTGTGGGAAATTCCTTTGTTGATGAATATTTTGTTGGAGGAAGAAGGAATGTTGTTTGTTCTATCAGGAGAGATGGCAATTTAAACCCCTGTGCATGAGGGGCGAGTGATTTAGGTGAAGGTTTCATAAGTTAGGTTACAAAAGTTCTTGAAATATGGGGGGTCGTCATCGTCGTGAGAAAAGTGCTAGTGAAGGCGCTCTAAAAAGGGTTGTTCTAATTGAAAATAATTGGTGAGAGTAGATGATAAAGTCGATGAAGAGGTCAGATTAGTCATGAAAGATGATTGACCTTGAGAGCATCCATAGGAAAGAACTGGAGAAGTTGTGGGAGATGTAGATACGCTGAAGACTAACCAGTCATTGGTTGAAGGAAATATTTGGGGAGAAAGATCAAATTTCTAAAGGAAGAAGATGAGAAAAAGTTAGGATAAATGATGGATTTAGGATCAACGTCATTTTCGGAGAAAAAAAATTATTCATAACCCTTGAAGGAGTTGTGGGAGACGCGGGTCTTGCTACACCGGAATATGTTGAGTCATGTCAATGAAATGGTACAATTTTTCATATCTACACAACCCCCCTAGCGAAAGAATTTAATTTCTAAAAGAAAAGGAGCCAACCTTGGATCACCCCCACCCTCAACACCTTCTACAAATCAGGTAAATTATACATCGAATCCTACAATAATTTATATTGTTTCTCATAGTTATAATATAATAGGCTAGAATTATAATAGTAGTGGAAGTGGAGTAAGTTATTCATCTCTAGTACAACTAGGACCATCAGGATTTATATTGATAGGATCCCCCAGTTCTCTGATGGGAACTCAACATGCATACTCACTTTCCCAATACTCGAAATGTTGGGGTAAAGGGGATGAGGATGTTGAGAAACATTTGTTCTTATGTGAGGTTATTTGGAGGTCCCGCGGAACTCAATATGCCAATAAAATAGTAGAATTCCATACCACATTAAGAGGTAGAGAATTAAAATGGTACATGAATCCCATTGAGCCTAGGAATCCCCAAGGAAATCCCCCAAGACAACTCTTTACTCTTGCTTGGGTCAAATAGAGATTTATTGCAGAGTTTCTCCTACCTCAATCTGAACAACAAGCCCTCTCTAAGTTGTGGGAGATAAAGAAGAGAGATAGAGAGACTACTTGGGATTACAACCAATGTTTCAAAGACACAATCGGGAAGTTAGAAAACACTATTCACGAGAATCACCAACGTGAATGGTTCATTCAGGGCCTTTTTAATTTCACTCAAATTCATTAACTCAACAAAGACTAGCCAGTTTAGGAGAAGCATTAGAACATTGCATGAAAATTGAAGCAATGGTCAGATATCCTGGGAATTTTTACATGCTGAAATCCCTAGAAGATAATAATATTACACAAATCCAGGGCCAGATTTTCGTGCTGACTAAGAAAATTCAGGAGTTGTCCCTACCTAGAGGAGGTCGAACAAAGTTCTAGTGCACTAGTTCCTACACCAAAGGTCATAGAGTGATATATTTTCCAAGACAACGGGGTGGAGGAGCTGTGAACCACCCCATGCCTCCACCACTAGTTGGACCATTAGGCAGTGTTGTGCAAGTTACGACTACAGTTCCATTCCATGCACATGTGCAACTTCAGGCCTTCCTGACTCAACAAATGGGTCAACCCAACTAGTATTGTGAGTTTTTCATACACCATGGAAATTCTACGAGACACTGACCCATTTGACATAAATACACATTCATTCCAAATATGGTGTACTGTGAATTATGTAGGCCGACAACCCATATTGCTAAGTAATGCCATTCTTCAGATTCTCTAGTATATAAACTATACCTCTCTACCTTTAGGATTAATGAATCCCCTCAATGGTTTGGAGGAGGTCATAGAGGCAGAGGAGGTCGAGCTCGTGGTAGAGGACCCACTCACTACTACAACTATTACAAATAGGGCCACCTTGCAAGGGACTTCCCACATCTGAGGAGACCATGGTGTTCACACTACTAAAACCATACCCATGTTATTGAGGATTGTCCTGACCTAATTACATGATGGGAAGATCATGCAAGGCAAAGGGGAGACAATTTGATAAACTCAAAACCTAGGCCAATTACAAAAGAGAGGCAATCCAACATTCATGTTATAACATGGGAAGGCACAAAGACCGGTGTTGATGTTGAACATATTAATAAGTCTTAGATTCAAAAGGTAGTTCCTAAACCCCCATATTATCTTGCATAACAAAAGGAATTTGATCAGAATGTAGTAGAATTTTTCCGCCAGATATCTAGCTCCACGATACCAAAAGTTGTGAATCCAAGCTATACCACTCCCTATCAAGTAGCGGAAAATTTGGTCTCATCCAAGACCCATCATATGATTCAAACAACAATATTTCCTTATGGTTGCAACTATTTTATGATATCCTAAATGATGAACACCTTACCCAAATGTTGTGGAACACCATTAGCATAGCTCTGGGAGTTGACGAAAATGTAGAGGGATATATAGCTATTAATTTTCCCGAGAGGAATGAAATCCAAATACAAATATAGAAGAAGAGGTAGGGATGCAAGTTTAGACTAAATTACCATATCGATGGTTATTCAATTAATGATTCCATGACGTATTTGGGCCCATATGTTAATATCCTACTAAAGAAAATGTGGGAATCTACGGGAAAAACCATGTTGGTCTATTATCCAATTCAATTGTGCATGGAAAACCGGTATTGTATTTACCCAATATGGAGGATGTAAAATGTGGAAGTATACATAGTCAGATTCAATATTATTGTTGACTTTGAGGTCTTTAAGATCATGGAGGATAAGGATCCATATCCATCCTTGCTTGGAATTGACTAGGCATACGACAATTATGTTGTGATCAACCTAGAGAAGGAATCCATGACCTTCAAAGTAGATGGTATGAAAGTGGTTAAACCTTTAGATTTCTTCCTAGGACCACAATACACTGAACCCTCAAAAGACAACAAGGAACCTGATTTATTGGATCATCTGTATATTGCGACTAAAGGAAATTGCGTAGATTACCTTAATCCTACAATGGATGGTTCAATCAATTGGTGAAGTATTCAGTCTGTCGGGGAAGATTTAGTGGTTTCTTTTGAAAACAAGCTGCATGGAAAATAAAAAAAAATTCAAGATGATGCACAACTATTTGAGAAGTTAGGTGGATTGGAACTAAAATCCATGAGCATAAAGTATATGATGGTATCTCTTATTTACATACTTTTCTGATCAAAATGGAAGAAAAATTTGGGGTGGAACAAAGGATTTCATCACTTGATATCGCTTTGTGATCTTCCTTGGCTCACTAGTGGGCCACCCACAAAATTAAATTTCCTTCGTAGGAGGATATCAGGCTTTCCTTACAGTACTGATTTATCCCTCCTTCCCAAGTGAGTCAAGGAAATCAAGGCTAGAAACTGAAGACTCTCATTCTTACTCTCGACACATATGATGGATCTTCATATCCACAGGAGCATTTTGTGCATTGTGTTAGAGTATGGACAACCTCTTCCTTGGGGTTTTTAGGTACACCATTTTTTTCATTCACTCAGGCCAATCCCCATAGCCTGATATACATGAAGAAATCCAAAGGTAAAACCACTGCTCATATTTTCTTCAACGCCAATTTTGCAAGGATTTTTCTTTTATAGGTAATTCCCTTGAACTCACTTTAGCATTGCAACAAATTAAAATCTTGTTATTCATAGATAAGTTCAAACCCACCTATCCCCCTATAGTTTTCTATGTGCATAAACACCTTATTTGTTCTAGATTTCACCCATATCTCAAGCCAACAAATCATGATGTTGTGCCACTACCTATGTATTGTAGTAAGGTTTCTACATCCCTATATGATCGTGAAGATTTAGAAGACCTTAGGAATTTGTCCTTTAAATAATATGGAGGAACTAGGATTGTTTAGGATACCATTTCTCTTGAATCTAGTAGCTCTTACACTAACCCTCCTAAGTTGCATAAGGTTAATATAGGTAGTGTGTAGCATCCAAGATAGCCTCTATAGGGTATTATTAGGATGAACAAACCATGACTAAAATTCAAGCACTATTGAGGGAATATGAGGACCTATTCCCCACCAACTTCTTGAAGATGAAGAGAATTAAGAGAGATCTAGGAGAAATGAGAATTGAACTGAAGCCTGTCGCGAAACCTATTAAGAATCGACCATACAGTCTGAACCCCAAATTCAAAGGCAAGGTCAAGAATGAGATTGATTGCATGCTTGCAACTGGGTTGATATTCCCAGTGGATGAGGCTGAGTGCATCAACCTTATTGTTATTTAGAGTAAAAAGGGTATGGAGGATATCATGGTTTGTGTTGACTGTCAAATCATGAAATCTACCTGTGTTCATGACCCATTTTTGACTCCTTTTAGTGAAGTTTTAGATCAGGTCATGGGCAGGGAAGCATATTCATTTACCGATGGAGTTTTTGGATATCACCAGGTAAGGATTGTAGAAGAGGATAAAAATAAAACTATCTTCACAACAAAGTGTGGGTCATTTTCTTACAATTTCATGTGATTTGGGCTCAAGAATATCCCAGTAGCATTTTATCACATCGTTATTGTCGCATTCCATGACTTCATCCATAAATTTCTTGAAGTCTATTTCAATGATTGGATGATATACAGACTACGCAAAGAGCATATTGGTCTCTTGCATCTAATGTTGGATCGATGTTTCCAGCTATAGATTTCTCTCAATCTAAAAAAGTGTATCTTTTGTATACTATTTAGGAATCTTCTTGGCCATATCGTTTGTAGGGAAGGAGTGTTGGTGGACCTTGCAAAATTTGTAGTCATCCTCAATATGCCTCCTCCTAAATTTGTCAAGAAGTTGCGAACTACCCTAATATATACTCGATATTACCATCGGTTTATCAGGGGATACATGAGTATCAAAAAACCATTGGAACACTTACTTAAGAAATCCAAAGGATTTCATTGGAATTCAATTTTCAATAAAGCATCTGACACCTTGAAGGAAAATTTGAGTACACCCCCAATTCTTACTTTCCCCAATTGGGGCATCGAGTTCCATGTGAATATCTATGCCTGTATCATTATGTTAGGGGATATTCTTACGCAACTTGGAGAAGGAAATATGGATCATCCTATCTAATTTTCCAGTCGAAATCTCTCCCAAGCAGAATGCAACTATACTACCATCGAACAATAAGGTTTGGCTATGGTATATGCTTTACAAAAATTTAGACATTATTTGTTAGGTGTTTATTTCAATGATTTTATTGATCACTCTGCATTAAAGTATTTGGTTAACAAACCTATCTTAGAGGGTAGAATATGTCGATGGTTGTTGGTTTTTCAGGAATTTTCGTTTGAGGTTATCGTAAAGCCTGGAAAGTTGAATGTTGGGCCCGATCACCTCTCTTGGTTAGAGTCTGGTGAGAGTGGCAGAGCCCTGGACGATCAACTTCCTTATGCATATCTTATTTTCATTGAGGCTATTCCAGACTATTTGTCATACATTTTCATATTCCTCATGACCATTAAAACAACTGAGGGATATTTCGCAACTCTGAAAAGATACTTAGTCATCGAGGCAGTGGATTATAAACCGATTCCCGAAGAAATGTACAAGTTGGGATTAGATAACATTCTTAGATGGTGTGTACTCGATCACAAGAGACCACATATATTATGGGAGTGAAATAGTGGATTTGTGGGTGGACACATTGGTGGTAAGGCTATTGCACATAAGATATCAAAGGATATCTTATTGTGGCCTACAATGTTCAAAGATGCCATAGAATTTTTCTAGTATTGTGATGTTTTCCATTGATTAGGGAAGCCCTCGTGCAGAGATGAACTACCTTTGCACCCTATCATATCTCTCCAATATTTTGAAAACTGGGTTGTTGATTTCATTAGGCCCATAAGCCTACCTGCTTGGCATTCCAAGGAAAGGTATATAATCACTACAACTGACTACCTTACATAATGGGATGAAGCGCAACCAGCTAAGGATTGCTATGCAAATGCAATGACCAGGTTTATCTTTTAAAATATCATAGTTCGATTAAGGTGCCCTCGGAGTATGACTAGTGACCAGGGAGATCATTTTATCAACTAGACTATATCTACCCTCACTCATGAGTTCATCATTCAACATCACAAGAGCAATCCCTACCATCCATAGTCTAATGGCATAGTTTAGGGATTCAATAAGATTTTGGAAAGGGGCTTGACTAAGGTCTGTTGCACAAACCATGAGGATTGGGATGAAAAAGTCTCTGCTATATTATGGGATTATAGAAATACTACTAAGAAACTACACAAGTACACTTTGTTCCAACTTGTTTATGGTAGAAAAGTTATTGTTCCTGTTGATTTTGTCACACCCATATTATACATTGCACAAGTCACTCATATGACGGATGATGAATCAATTATGAAAATGGTTGTAGAGTTATTCGAACTGGATGAAGAATTATTCCTCACATATTTTCAATAGACCATCGAAAAACCTTTCCAAAAGGATTGGCATGATTGACACATCAAACACACATCATTTGCACAATGTGATAAGGTAATCCTATATGACAATAAATACCAAAATCATCTTGGTAAATTACAAATGCATTGTCTTGGAACATTTATTGTTGCGGAGGTACGTGAATATAGAGTAGTTAGACATGCGCAACTCAATGGTATCCTTTATCCCAGTTGGGTTAGTATGGGAAGAAAGAATTTTTTCAGGTCAGACAGATTTAGAAGAAGAATATTATGAGAGACACCTAAATAGTGATTTAAACAAGTTGGTCAAAGAAAGATAGAAAACCAAGTCACTCGAGGAAGAATTGATCAAGATAAAAAGGGAGTCTCAAAATCCCAGCTCTGTAGAAGTCCAACAAATGATTAAAAACCTAAAAGTCCAAGTAGAGGAAGAAAGAAGTATTGATGAAGCATGAAATATCTAGTTGGAAGAAAAACAATATTTGGAAGTAGAAATACTAGCACAAAGAAAGGAAGCAGAGAAGAGAGAAAATATTTTGACTAGCCATCTCAAGGAAAGATATGAGGACTTGAATAAACTTGAAGCAAAATTCAGTCAATAGGAAAGAAGGCTTGAAGAAGAAATTGTCTCCTTGAAGACCCAACTTGAAGAAGAAAAGAGAAAGGAAGAATTCATGAAGATCTTGATGATGAAGAAAGAAAAAGAATGTGAGAATCTTGAATAATAATTTGTTACATTAAGAGTTAAATTTGAAAATATTGTTGAACAACTGAGAGGGGGGGGGGTGAATCAGTTGTTACCGTGCTTAAGCAATTATGCTTCTTTTTAAACTCTTTGCTGAGACACTAAATGATGATCACAATAATGTAGGGAAATAAACAATGGCACATTCAGCATCAGTCACATATATGAGAAACACAGAGACATATATTTCCTGAGGAAAACCATACAGGAAAAAAACCTCTTTTTCTTTATATGATAAGTAATGGTTACAATATTTACATTATAATACATATGAGCACCAACTCATAATGAGGCTACAACCTCTGTTTAGCAAGATGCAACTTGCTGAGAGCACCAACTCTCTGTTTTCTCTAGCACCCACTAGAAGGAAGCACCAACT
>JZKD02S2443557.1:74514-95201 GCA_000966675.3 Picea glauca | reverse complement strand
GGAGATGAAGCACCAAAAGTCATGTGGGCCCCGTTTGGGTAAGTTAGTACATCAACTTCCCGGGGTCGTAACTTTTGCATACGATCTTCGTTTTAGGCGTATGATAGCTCGTTGGGAAGGTATCATCGAGGGGATTCATTTTGGGGGCTCAATTATTCCCTTGACTATCATTGAGAACGTCGATCTCAAAAAACCTTCATTTAGGCCCTCAAAATGACCCCGAAAGTTAAAACCTGCTAAACATAGTAAATTGCCAAAATTGCCAGAAAACTTTTTTGAGCTAGTCAAAAAAGGCAGGTGGACACCGATATCCACCTGGATCAATCCTCCCTCCTTAGAAAGCAATGGTCTCCATTGATTTGAGATCCAGAGGGAGAGGGAAAAGCGTTTGCTGGATCTGCATCTGGGTGAGCTATTGGTATTGTTGGAGACGTTGCTCTGCTTAGTTTGTGGTAGTCTATCATGAAACTGTTGAAGTTGAGGTTGTTCAACAAGTTGATCTACATGAGAGGAAGGTGTGAAGAGGGAATCTTTGTGCTTTGTTGCAACCTTGTCGACCTTCTTTTGTTGGATAGAAGGTGCAGGGGGGAAGAATGTCGTGGTTGCAATATCCTTTTGTTCCCCTTTTGAACAAATTGTGAAGCTGAATTTTGTAGTATGAGATACTACCTTGTGACACTTTTTAGGTGGAACAATAGTTGGAACTACCTCTGGTATTCTATAGAGATGACCCCCCAAAGTAACAATGAAACTATAGGGTTGAGACTCATAAACAACATGGCGCTTCCAGATATATGGTTGGCCCAAGAGAACATCACAGACACCCAGTGGGGCAACATCACATAATACCTCGTCCTTCAAGGGTTGGATGTTGTATGACAATTGACATTGTTGGCTGAGATGGACATCTCGTCCTTGGTGAAGCCACCCAATGTTGTATGGCTGCAGGTGTGGTGTTGTCGAAAATCTCAATTGTTTGATGATCTCTACTGAGATGAGGTTCTTCTGGCTTCCGCTATCAACAATAAAGTGCAGTGGGGTACCCTTCACCCACATATGTGAATGAAAAAGGTGCTCCCCCTCTTCAGGATTTGTTGGTTCTTCTGGTTGAATTGATGCGGTTGTGACAATAGCAGTGGGGTCTGCATCAATGATCTGTCCTTTACCAGTGTTTTCAAAATCAGATTCTGAATCAGGGTTCGGTTCATTGTCTTTGAGCTCGACCACCAATGAATATTTTGAGAAACATTCATTGGTGTTATGCCAAGGGATTTTGTGGAAATCGCACCATTTTTCGGTGTCCTTCTTTGTCTTCCCGTGCCCCTTCTTTTCCTGTGTCTTGGACTGGTTTTTGGGAGACTCTTTGTTAGGGATTTCTTTCTCATACTTTGGTTGTTGCAGATTTACAGATCTGAAATCCCATTTTTTCTGGTGCTTAAATTTCTTCTCGATTTTAATAGCATATCGATAAGCAGCACCAAGTGATGAGATGTCCAGAAAATCCATTTCAGTCTGAATGCATCTGTGTAGAGCTCCACGGTATTTCAGAGCCAAATGTCGCTCAGAGTCTTTGATACCCATCTTGGTACACAAGTTATGGAAGGTATTGGTAAACTACGGAACTGCTTGGCCCCTCTCTTGCTGTAGTGTGGTCCATCTCATGTACTCGTCCTCATAGTTTCCAACAAGGTAATACTATTCCTTTACCGCATCCACTAAAATATCCCAAGTGAGATCGACCCCATATATTTCAGACTCCTCTCTGGAACTTTGCTCCCAATAAGTTTCACACCAATGTTTGACATGGGGGAGAGATTTAAGGAGTGTGAAGGTGATCTTTTCTTTGTCGGAAAATTTGTGAACAAAGAAATAACCTTCTAGCAGATCTAACCATTTGTCTAGGGCTTCTACATCTATTTGTCCTTCAAATACAGGAATATCAAAATTAACTTGTACCTTGAAAGGTGAGGTGCCTCCAAAGTGGTTGCTTCATGAAGATGCACCTATTTCTATCGATAGGTGTTGAAGGATGTGTGAAAAATTCTCCGTCATTTCGTCCCTCTGTCGCGTGAGATCTTGCTCAAGCAACAGACTGATAGGATCGTCTGCTCCATCATTTTTCTTTTATTCCACCATTGAGGGTTTATTGGGTGTGTGAGAGTGGTTGTCCTCAAGAGAGACAAGATTGAGAACCAACTTGCTATACTCAGACCTCGTCGGGGACATGCACTGAAAAAATGATCAAGAGCAACCTTCTCTGATACCACTGATCTGGATTATTTTCGGCACGAAATGAGAACGGAGATATAATAAAGAAATGCACAGAGATATTGAATCTATTCAATAATATAACAAAAATGTATCAGAGATGCAACCATAAACACAGATATACAGTAATACATGATTTCTATTAATCAAATAAATGTACAGAGACTTTAAAAATACAGAGTGAAAGACTCGCTAGAATGGTGGTAGCTTATCTCTAAGAAGAGATGTGATGGCTACTTGCATTCACAAGAAGATGATTACAATGAGGCTATAGAGGCATTTTTAAAATAAACAGGAATGCCAAAATTCCTAGACATCCAAAAACCTAACCCTAGGAGATGAAGCACCAAAAGTCATGTGGGCCCCGTTTGGGTAAGTTAATACATCAACTTCCCGGGGTTGTAACTTTTGCATACAATCTTCGTTTTAGGTGTATGATAGCTCGTTGGAAACGTATAATCGATGGGATTCATTTTGGGGGATCAATCATTCCTTCAACTATCATTGATAACCTTGATCTCAAAAAACCTTCATTAAGGCCCTAAAAATGGCCCCAAAAGTTAAAACCTGCTAAAAATAGTAAATTGCCAAAATTGCCAGAAAACTATTTTGAGCCAGTCGGAAAAGGTGGGTGGCCATTTATATCCACCTAGTTCAATACTCCCTCCTTAGGAACCAATGGTATCCATTGCGTTGAGTTCCCAGAGGAGAGGGAAAAGGGTTTGTTGGATCTGCATCTAGGTGAGTTGCTTGTATTCTTGGAGACGTCGCACTGCTTAGTTTGTGGAAGTCTATCATGAACCTGTTGAAGTTGAGGCTATTCAAAAAGTCGAGCTACATGAGAGGAAGGTGTGCAGAAGGAGTCTTTGTTTTTTTCTGCAACCTTGTTGACCTGCTTTTGTTGGATAGAAGGTGCAGGGGGTGAGACTGTAGTGGTTGCAATGTCTTATGTTCCCCTTTTGAACAGATTGTGAAGAAGCTGAATTTTGCAATATGAGATACTACCTTGCGACACTTTTTAGGTGGAACAATAGTTGGAACTACCTCTGGTATTCTGTAGAGATGACCCCCCAAAGTAACAATGACACTACGAGGTCGAGACTCATAAACAACATGGCACTTCCACATATATGGTTGGCCCAAGAGAACATCACAGACATCCAGTGGGGAAATATCACATAATACCTCATCCTTGAAGGGTTGGATGCTCTATGACAATCAAAATTGCTAGCTGACACGGAGATCTCTTTCTTCTCGAAGCCACCCGATGTTGTATGGCTGCGACTATGGTGTTGTCGACAATCCCAATTATTTGATGAACTCTACTGAGATGAGGTTCTTCTGGCTTCCTCTATCAACAACAAAATGCAGAGGGGTCCCCTTCACCCACATTTATGAATTAAAAAGGTGCTCCCCCTCTTCGGGATCTGTCGGTTCTTCTAGTTGAATTGATGTGGTTGTGACAATAGCAGTGGGGTCTGCATCAATGATCTTTCCTTTACCAGTGTTTTCAGAATCAGATTTTGAATCAGGGTCTGGCTCCTTGTCTTTGATCTCGACCACCAATAACTTTTTTGAGAAACATTCATCGATGTTGTGCCAGGGGCTTTTGTGGAAATCACACCATTTTCTGGTGTCCTTCTTTGTCTTCCCGTAACCCTTCTTTTCCTGTGTCTTGGACTGGTTTTCAGGAGACTATTTTTTAGGGTTGTCTTTGTCATACTTTGGTTGTTGCGGATTTATAGATCCAAAATCCCGTTTGTTCTGGTGCTTAAATTTCTACTCGATTTTAACATCATATCGATAAGCAGCACCGAGTGATGAGATGTCCAGAAAATCCATTTCAGTCTGGATGTATCTATGTAGAGCCCCATGGTATTTCAGAACCAAATGTCAATTGGAGTCTTTGATACCCAGCTTGGTGCGCAATGTATGGAAGGTATTGGTGAACTCTGGAACTTCTTGGCCCCTCTCTTTCCATAGTGTGTTCCATCTCATGTACTGGTCCTCATAGTTTCGAATAAGGTAATACTATTCCTTTACTACATCCACAAAAAAATCCCAAGTAGGATCGACCCCATATATTTCAGACTCCTCTGTGGAACTCTGCTCCCAATAAGTTTCCCACCAATGTTTGACATGGGGGAGAGATTTAAGGAGTGTGAAGGTGATCTTTTCTTTGTCCGAAAATTTGTGAACAAAGAAATAACCTTCTAGGAGATTTAACCATTTGTCTAGGGCTTCTGCATCTATATGTCCTTCAAATAGAAGAATATAAAAATTAACTTGTACCTTGAAAGGCGAGGTACCTCCAAAGTGGTTTCCTGATGAAGATTCTCCTGTTGCTATCGAAAATCCTTGAAGGATGTGGGAAAAATTCTCCATCATTTCGTCCCTCTGTCGCGTGAGAGCTTGCTCAAGCAACAGACTGATAGGATCGTCTGCTCCGTCATTTTTTATTTTCTTCTTCCATTAAGGGTTTCTTGGGTGTGTGAGAGTATTTTTCCTCAAGAGAGATAAGCACGAGACCCAACTTTCTATACTCAGACCTCGTCGGGGACATGCACTGAAAAAACGATCAAGAGCAGCCTGCTCTGATACCACTAATCCGTATTATTTTTGGCACGAAATGAGAGCAGAGATATAATAAAGAAATGCACAAAGATATTGCATATATTAAATAATATAATAAAAATGTATCAAAGATGCAACCACAAACACAGATATACAGTAATACATGATTTCTATTAATCAAAGAAATTTACAGAGACTATAAAAATATAGAGTGAAAGACTCGCTAGAATGGTGGCAGCTTATCTCTAAGAAGAGATGTGACGGCCACTCGCATTCGCAAGAAGATGATTACAATGAGGCTCTAGAGGCCTTTTTACAATAAACAGGAATGCAAAAAGTCCTAAACATCCAAAAACCTAATCCTAGGAGATGAAGTGCCAAAAGTCATGTGGGCCCCGTTTGGGTAAGTTAGTACATCAACTTCTTGGGGTCGTAACTTTTGCATACGATATCCATTTTAGGCGTATGATAACTCGTTGGAAAGGTATCATAAAGGATATTCATTTTGGGGGCTCAATAATTCCTTTGACTATCATTGAGAACCTCGATCTAGAAATACCTTCATTTAGGCCCTCAAAATGGCCCCAGAATTTAAAACCTGCTAAAAATAGTAAATTGCCAAAATTGCCAGAAAACTATTTTGATCCAGTCGAAAAATATGGGTGGCCACCGATATCCACCTGGATCAATCCTCCCTCCTTAGGAAGCAATGGTATCCATTGCGTTGAATTCCCAGGGGAGAGGGAAAATCATTTGCTAGATCTGCATCTGGGTGAGCTTTTTGTATTGCTGGAGACATCACGCTACTTGGTTTGTGGAAGTCTGTCATGAACCTGTTGAAGTTGAGGTTGTTCAAAAAGTCAAGTTACATGAGAGGAAGGTTTGAAGAAGGAATATTTGTGCTTTGCTGCAACCTTGTCGACCTTCTTCTGTTGGATATAAGGTGTAGGGGATGAGACTGTAGTGGTTGCAATGTCCTTTTGTTCCCCTTTTGAACAGATTGTGAAGAAGTTGAATTTTGTAGTATGAGATACTACCTTGTGACACTTTTTAGGTGGAAGAATAGTTGGAACTACCTCTGGTATTCTGTAGATATGACCCCCCAAAGTAACAATGACACTACGGGGTCAAGACTCATAAATAGCGTGGCGCTTCCACATATATGGCTGGCCCAAGAGAACATCACAGACATCGAGTGGGGAAACATCACATAATACCTCGTCCTTGAAGGCCTGGATGTCGTATGACAATGGACATTTCTAGCTGACACGAAGATCTCATCCTTGGTGAAGCCACCCGATGTTGTATGGCTACGGTTGAGGTGTTGTTGACAATCCCAACTGTTTGACGACCTCTTCTGAGATGAGGCTCTTCTAGCTTCCACTATCACCAATAAAATGCAGTGGGGTGCCCTTCACCCACATCTTTGAATGAAAAAGGCACTCCCCCTCTTCAGGATCTATTGGTTCTTTTGGTTGAATTGATGCAGTTACGACAATAGCAGTGGGGTATGTGTCAATGATCTGGCCTTTACCAGTGTTTTCAAAATTAGATTATGAATCAGGGTTCGGCTCCTTTTCTTTGATCTCAACCACCAATGACTTTTTTGAGCGACATTCATCGGTGTTGTGCTGAGGGATTTTCTAGAAATCGCACCATTTTCCAGTTTCCTTCTTTGTCTTCCCGTGACCCTTATTTTTTTGTGTGTTGGACTGGTTTTCGAGAGACCATTTTTTAGGGATATCTTTGTCATACTTTGGTTGTTACGGATTTACAAATTTAAAATCTCATTTGTTCTGATGCTTAAATTTCTACTCGATTTTAACAGCATATCGATAAGTAGCACTGAGTGATGAGATGTCCAGAAAATCCATTTTAGTTTGGATGTATCTGTGTAGAGCCCCACGGTATTTCATAACCAAATGTCGCTCGGATTTTTTGATACCCATCTTGGTGCGCAAGGTATGGAAGGTATTGGTGAACTATAGAACTTCTTGGCCCCTCTCTTGCCATAGTGTGGTCCATCTCATGTACTGGTCCTCATAGTTTCCAACAGGGTAATACTATTCCTTTACTACATCCACACAAAAATCCCAAGTGGTATCGCCCCCATATATTTCAGACTCCTCTGTAGAACTCTGCTCCCAATAAGTTTCCCACCAATGTCTGACATGGGAGAGAGATTTAAGGAGTGTGAAGGTGATCTTTTCTTTGTTGGAAAATTTGTGAACAGAGAAATAATCGTCTAGCAGATTTAACCATTTGTCTAGGGGTTTTGCATCTATCTGTCCTTCAAATACAGGATTATCAAAATTAACTTGTATCTTGAAAGGTGAGGTGCCTCCAAAGTGGTCTCTTGATGAAGATGCACATATTTCTATCGACAAGCGTTGAAGGATGTGGGAAAATTTTTCCATCATTTTGTCCCTCTGTCGCGTGAGAGCTTGCTCAAGCAATAGACCGATAGGATCGTCTGCTCTGTCATTTTTCTTTTCTTCCACCATTGAGGGTTTCTTGGGTGTGCGAGAGTGGTTTTCCTCAAGAGATATAAGATCGAGACCCAACTTGCTATAATCGGACCTCATCGGGGACATGCACTAAAATAATGATCAAGAGCAGCTTGCTCTGATACCACTGATCCAGATTATTTTCAACACGAAATGAGAGCAGAGATATAATAAAGAAATGCACAGAGATATTGCAGATATTCAATAATATAAAATAAATGTATCAGATATGCAACCATAAAAACAGATATACAGTAATACACAATTTCTATTAATCAAAGAAATGTACAGAGACTGTAAAAATAAAGAGTGAAAGACTTGCTAGAATGGTGGCAGCTTATCTCTGAGAAGAGATGTGATGGCTACTCGCATTTGCAAGAAGATGATTACAATGAGGCTCTAGAGGCCTTTTTACAATAAACGGGAATGCCAAAAGTCCTAGACATCCAAAAACCTAACCCTATGAAATGAGGCGCCAAAATTCATGTGGGCCCCGTTTGGGTAAGTTAGTACATCAAATTCCCGGGGTCGTAACTTTTGCATACGATCTCCGTTTTAGGTGTATGATAGCGATGGAAAGGTATCGTCAAGGAGATTCATTTTGGGGGATTAATAATTCCTTCAACTATAATTGAGAACCTATTTCTCGAAAAACCTTCATTTAGGCCCTCAAAATGGGTGCGGAAGTTAAAACTTGCTAAAAATAGTAAATTGCCAAAATTGCCAGAAAACTGTTTTGAGCCAGTCGGAAAAGGTGGGTGGCCACCGATATCCACCTAGATCAATGTTGCATCATTCTAACCTTTTCTGAGTCTAGGTATTAGATGGATTAAAATTTGAGATCATAGAACTTATCCTCTAACCCAACCTTCTGTCATGATAGTGTATTGTCCATAGATGATTTTAGGGGCTAAATTTCGCTCATGGGCTAATTTTCCATGGTTTTTCCAAAAACGAGATTCGTTATTTTAAAAATGATTCACCCAAATTCTACAGGATAAAATTATTTTACCTTAAAAATCGCCAAAATTTTATAAAAACTATATAAAATACTCATAAATTTGAATATTTTTAAAAAATATCGCCAAACATTTATTGTTGACATATGAAAGATTATTAATCTTTTCCAAGGTTTCTACATTTTAAAATAAATTTCCATCCTTAAAATCATCCCTGGTATTGTCTTAGTACATAAGATAGGTCGAAGAAAGCACTCGTAATCTTGAGTGAAGGAGACTCAGAAGAAAATCAAGCACTCATTCTTGAGGACAAGACTTCGGGTTTGATTAATCAAGTTAATAATATTCAAAGGAACACATGACAAGTTGATGACTATGGTTGAGATAGTAGTCCTTGTAAAGTATCATACTTGATAGCCTGTGAGCATATAGAGGTAAATGCTTAGCATAATCATTTGTCTAATACAACTAACACCTCGTCTTGCAAGAATCTCGTGTGTTAGTTCCAGGTTTCCATGGAGGAATGTTTGATCACAACACTATGAGAGTGTTGACCTCATTTCGTATTGTATTCCTTACCTTTAAATCTTGCTTCAGACAAGTTACAAGTGATAGCTCTAAAGGAGATACTATGATGATTTTTCATGCTATTTCTTTATACTATCAAAAGGATATTACTCTTGCTTGTTGTTTTGTTGACCTTGCTCCAGGTCACAGGTAATAACCCCGAGGAAGCTATAGTAAAGGTTGCAGAAGGCAACGTGCTAAAGGAGAGACCATAAATGAAGCAATCATCATTGGAAAAGAAGGTGGCTTGCATAAGCTAAAGGGTCACTTAGAAGCGACCATGACCCATGCCATTGAGAATCCATGTGAACTTTGGCATAGAAGATTAGCTCACATTAACTACAAGGCGTTACCATACATATGCAAAGCAGTCACAGGTTTACCAGAACTCAAGGTTGACCATGAAGGCATATGAAATGGATGTGCACAAGGGAAGAACATCAAGAACCCTTTTCTGAAGAGAGACAGCAAAGCGAAAGGATTCCTAGAACTCATTCATTCAGAAGTGTGTGGCCCGATGCCATCGTCCTCCATTAGTGGCAAGTTCAAGGAATTCAAAGCCTTGATAGAGAATATTTATGAAAGAAAGATCAAGATACTCAGGTTGGATAATGGAGGAGAATACAATGATGTTGGTATCAAGAGGGAACTCACAACTCCCTATAATCCCCAACAAAATAGTGTAGCTGAACGAAAGAACATAATGATAATGGAAGTTGTGAAGAGTATGATCCATGATCAAGATCTTCCTATGTGCTTATGGGCAGAAGTACCAATGGCAGTTGTATATGTGCAAAACTGATTGTCCCATAGTGCACTTGGGCTCAATACCCCAAAAGAGATGTTCACCAGAAAGAAGCTAGAGGTAAGACATCTCAAAATATTTGGCTGCCCAGTATTTATTCATATACCGAAAGAGAAGAGAAACAAGTTAGAATCTTCAAGAAATAAGGGAATATTTGTGGGATACTGTGAGGTCTCCAAGGCCTTCAGAATCTATATACCAGGTCACCATCGCATTGAGATCGGTAGGTATGTGACCTTTGATGAAGATGTAGTGATCAAGAAATCAAGAAGATGCCAGCTTGAAGAAGTATATGAAGAGGAACCCATAATCCCCAGAACTGCAGTGAGGGAGGTTCCCAGAGCCGTAGAACCAGTGAGGAAAGTCGTAACTTCTCCTGATGAGTAAATTCTAGAAGACCATGATATATCATAAGTTCAATAACCTCTTTAGATGACGATCCTCTGTAAAAGGAAGCCAGCTTGGGCTAGAGAGGTTATTCAAGATGGAGAGAAGTATGGTGTTCCCGAAGGAACTACGAGACAGGTGAAAAGACCAAAGACATTCTCTAGTTATACGACTTTGATGTGTGATCTTCTAGAGGAAGAGCCTACCTGCTTTGAAGAATCCATTCAAAGGAAAGAATGGGAAGATTGTATGATAAAGGAATACCAATCCATATTAAAGAACGAAGTATGGGAAATAGTTCCCAGACCGAAGAGTAAAGATGTGGTATCCTCCAAATGGCTCTTCAAAATAAAACATGTTGTTGATGGAAGTATTGAGAAGTATAAAGCAAGATTTGTATCTCGTGGATTTCCTCAAAAAGAAGGCATTGACTATGAAAAGACATTCGCTCCTATAGCCAGATACACTTCGATCAGAACCATCATAGCCCTTGCAGCTAAGATGAAGTGGAAGCTACACCAGATGGATGTAAAGACATCTTTCCTAAATGGTGTCATCGAAGAGGAAGTGTATATAGAGAAACCTCAAGGATTTGAAGTTGAATACAAGAAGTCTCATGTATGTAGGTTGAAGAAATTCTTATACAGATTGAAGCAAGATCCTAGAGCTTGATATGTCCGTATAGACAGTTTCTTGATGAGCTTAAGCTTTACCAAGTGTAAAGTAAACTATAACCTCTACTTCAAAGTCATGAACGATGAGCCAATAATATTACTGCTATATGTGGATGACTTATTATTAACTGGAGAAGAAAATCTCATCACTGAATGTAAGAAGAGACTTGCCTCGGAATTTGAAATGAACGACCTTGGCCTAATGCATTATTTCTTAGGTCTTGAGGTATGGCAGAGTCCTGAGAGGATCTTCCTTAACCAAGGGAATTATGCAGTCGAAATCTTGAAGAGATTCAACATGTTAGAGTGCAAGCCCATGAATACACCCATGGAAACAAAACTGAAGCTGATGGTCGATACTTCGTCAGAATTAATTGATTTCACACTATACAGACAGATTATTGGATCACTAATGTACCTGACGAACACCAGATCAGACATTTGTTTTTCCGTGAACACCTTGAGTCAGTTTCTGGTAGAACCCAGACATGTTCACATAGTGGTTGCAAAACATGTGATGAGGTACCTTAAGGGTACAATAGATTCTTCTCTCAGCTATGATGGAGATCATGATTTCACATCGAGTGGATATACTGATGCAGATTGGGAAGGAAGTGTTTCTGACAGGAAAAACACTTCAGGAAGCTATTTCAGTTTGGGATCAGCAATGATCTTGTGGAAAAGTAGGAAGCAATCCATCATTGCTCTCAACACAGCGGAAGCAGAATACATTGTTGCATGTTCTACCAGTTGCGAAGCTATATGGCTTTGAAAGTTGTTGATCGATCTATTTGACCTAGAGATGGAAGTAACCACGATACTATGTGACAACCAGAGCTACATAAAGATGACAGAGAATCCTATATTTCATGACAGGTTGAAGCACATAGATATCCGATATCATTACATCTGTGACATGGTGCAGAGAGGTTAAAGCTCCAGTACATTAGCATGGATGAATAGGTTGTTGATGTGTTGACCAAGCCTCTATCTCGTGTAAAGTTTGAGCAATTTCGAGATAAGCTTGGTATAGTCCAAAAGGACCTTCCTTGAAAGGGGGAGTAGTTGTTGTGATGAGACATCTCTTGCTTCCAGCCTCATTGTTGTGACGTAAAGAAAGAAGATGTGATATGACTAGTACTGTTCTTCCGACTTGACAACTGTGACGTAAAGCCAGTCTAGTATCTTTCTTCCAACCTGATGGTTGTGACGTAAAGCAAGAAGATGTGATGTGACTAGTACTATGCTTCTGGCTTGACAGTTGTGATGTAAAGCCAGTTTAGTATCTTGCTTCCAACCTGATGGTTGTGACGTAAAGCAAGAAGATGTGATGTGACTAGTACTGAGCTTTCAGCTTGACAACTGTGACGTAAAGCCAGTCTAGTATCCTTCTTCCATCTTTATTGTTGTGATGTAAAGTAGGATGAGCATCTTGCTTCCATATTGATTGTTGTGACTTAAAGTAGGACGCACATCTTACTTCCATCTTGACAGCTGTGACGTAAAGCAAGACAATGAGATGATACTAGCACTATGCTTCTGGATGGATAGATGTGACATAAAGCCAGTCTAGTATCATGCTTCTAGCTTCATTTCTATGATGTAAAGAAGGATGAGTATCTTGCTTCCAGCTTAAGTGTTGTGACATAAAGCAAGATGTTAAAATGAGACTAGTATTGTGCTTCTAGCTTGAGAAGCTGTGATGTAAAGCCAGTCTAGTATCTTGCTTCCATCTTGAGTGTTTTGATGTAAAGCAAGACAAGTACTGAGCTTCCATCCTTACAGATATGACGTAAAGCCAGTCCTATATTATGATGAGCCAACCTCGTGATGTGATGATGATGATGATGTATTAGTTTTATACTAATACATATTGATGAAAATGATGATTGCATTCCTTTGATAATGACGATGCTGCTGATGAAGAAAACTTTCGATGATTTATAGATACGCCATTCAATGTTCCAAGATGATATTGATGATGTTGTCCTCTCACCCACTTGATGTTGTTGATGATGTTGTTCTCTCTCTCTCACCTGATGTTGTTGAAGAATACCCTTCTTGTTAAGGAGGAGTGTTAAAATAATGTAAATGCAAAGTGTATTCTTATTATTATTTGATATATTATTCATTGGATCAATCCCCATTGCGGATTGATCATGTCAGTTATTATAAAGGACCAAATCTCCTTTTGCGGATTGGTCAAAATATAATTGTAATAGGAAGAATAAGAAGTCGGCCCCATAAGATATTAAAGAGGCCCCAAAATAATAAAGGTGGTCTTAACCACCCAGTTGGAGAAGTAGGCCCTGCTAGTGAAGATACACTTCACATGTGCCAGTCTTGTATAAATAAAGAGGCTAGTGCCTCACTTAGACACACAACTCACTTGCTCATTGAGAGACAAGTTTTGGAACTGCAGTTAGAGAAGAAGGAGAGAGAGTGGTGCATATTTGGGAGAGGATCTTCCGTATTAGCTTAAGTTATCTCTTGGAATTGTATTGGCTATCTATAATAAGGAAGTCTTTCTATGTTTTCTTCCCCTAGAGGGTTTCCCAGGATAAATGTTGTCTCTTGTGATTGTGTATTTATCATTGATCTTGTCTTATGTTGTTGTTATCTATTGATGAAAAGACCTATAATAATGGCTTAAACATTAACACATATGCAACATGATTGCAAAACAGAAGGCCATTCTCATTCAGCCTACAACTTATGTGAAGGATATTCTCATTCAGCCTGACATAGACAGAAGGAGGAGAAAGTGCATTGCTAAAATCCTTGAATTTGATCTTGATATAAATCCCACCAAATTGGTCAAAGGCCAAGGTTTAGCTAGGATATTGGCTGAATCTAATTGCAAATCTTTGGGGGTCAATTTCATCAACCTTTTCCTAGAAAATTAGTAGGATGAGTTGTCTAATAAAGATCCTCAAGTCATCTCTACATTGGTAGAATGTGCTTGGTACAAGGACATTATATATTTTCTGCAAGAGTTGCGACCTCCTGATGGTATGGAGAAGAAAAAGACAAGATCTTTGAAGCTTAAAGCTATAAAATATTGTCTCGTTGACCAAGTCTTGTACTGGAAAGACCCTTTAGGCGTGCTTTTGAGATGTATAGACCCACAGGAGGCACAAAATATTATGTTTGATTTTCATGACAGTCTATGTGTTGCCCATGATTTTGGTCATCATGATGGTGTATTAATGATGGTGAACTCAAGCTCCTCATAAGAACTTTCTCCTGAGAAAAGTTACATTTATCTCTTCCCAGAAAGCATACTTTTGAAGAGGGTTCGTAGGTTGCTAGTATACCAGGGTGCAAGAATGACCCATTCTCATAGGCTGCCTTAAGCCAGGGTGCAAACTTCTCGCACTGTGCTGAATAGCTAGGGTGCGAACTCGTCCAAAAGCTTGGAAAAAGATGAATTCTCGATGGTTCTAGAAGGGAATCTTCTAGAAGAAAGGGTTGGCGTTCGAATGGTTATCCTTGTACTGGATTCCCTGATATTGTGGGATCATTATTATCCAACTAACTATCTCATTGTCTCCTATATATTGAGGGAATTCTCATGGAAAAGGTTAAGCAAGATTCATTGGAGAATTGGTGAAAGAATTGTGTGAAGGAGCTAGCTTGAACAGGAGCTTGGAGACTCTAGCAAGTCTATCAAGAGGATTTGATCTTCTTCATGCAAGGATTGAGAAAGTGTGTGTGTTGGAGCCAAGAGCCACTGAAAGGGAGCTTGTGACATCAAGGCGATCAGGTTGTAATGTTCTACTTTCAATTAATATGATATAGTGGCATGTCCCTTTCCCATAAAGCTATTCTCACTTTATTGTGTAATTCCTTGACCATACACATAAGTTGACAGTTGAATATATTTTGCTATATTCACTTTGGTTGGTTGGTGTTGTCTTGGTCTTGACTTCATGAGAGCACCAGAGTGAAGAAGGAGAAACAGAGACCCTAGGAAGCGATACAAAGGTATGTTATTTGTTCCTCCCTCCTAGCTAATTCGATGGTCAAAACTTAGGGAAAGAGTCATGTCCTGTCTTGTTTTGTTCTAGATCCAGGTGGATCTAGGGAGATCTGTTACTGTCCGCACCTACCTATTAGTCCGATAACACTATGTGAGGGGCATCACTTCTGGAGAACAACAACCTATAATATTCTCAGGGCTGGGTATTTCTGGCATAGTCTATTCCCCGATTTTTGTGCAAAGATTAGAGCTTGCGTTAAGTGTCAAAAATTCTCTGGAAAGAAGAAGCTCAAGTTTTTGTCATTGAATCATGTAGTAGCTTTAGGACCCTTTCAGCAGTGGGGCCTAGATTTCATTGTTGAAATTCATCTTGCTTCAAGTTCTCAACATAGGTGTATCTTGACTTCCATTGATTACTTTACCAAGTGGATAGAAACTATCCCCACTAGGAGTGCTTCTCACAAAGTAATCATTGGTTTTCTTGTGGATATTATAACAAGGTTTGGTTGTTCGAAAATAATTCTCACTGATAATGTTGTATCCTTTAAGGCCTAACCATTGATCCAATTCTGTGAATAGTTTGGAATTTCATTGATTCACTCAACTCCTTACTAACCCCGAGGAAATGGACTGAAAGAGTCCTTTAACAAGAGCCTTATAAATATCATCAAAAGACTACCAGAGGAAAACAAGAAAACATGGGATTCAAAGCTCAAATTTTCTCTGTGGGATGACAGAGTGACAATGAAGGGGTCTCTTGGTGTCTCTCCTTTTCATCTCATGTATGGATTTGAGGTCGTTTTTCCTTCTAATCTCACCTTGCCTGTGGAAAAATTCTTCGCATATTACCAAGGGGAGCCTGATGATATGATTAGAAGAATACAACAGTTGGTAGAATTGCAACAAACAAGAGAGGAACTAATGGACAAAGCACATTAGCATCAACAGAGGATCAAGCAAGCTTTTGATAGGAAGGTAAGGAAAGTGGATTTGTAGTTGGGATATCTAGTACTCAAATGGGATGGACACAAGCAGGACAGAGCCAAGCATAGTAAATTTGAAGCCCTGTGGATTGGGCCATTCAAAGTTTCCGAGATATTTCAAAATAATAATTACAGGTTGCAGGATTTAAAGCGTGTCGAACTTTTTGGTGGCCCTGTTAATGGGCATTTTCTAAAGACATTTTTTGTTTAAGCCATGAATGGCTTCCCATGTCATTGTAAATATCATTTTTCTTTTGTTTTCTGTTTTAACAAAATGACTCCACAACCCAACATTAAGGCATTGAAGATACAAAGTTATTAGAGCCTCACGGGGAGGTCTCTATCCCCCATGGAGCCTAATGTTATCACATATGTTTGCAGGGGGTGTTTTATTCCTAGGAAGTGGAACCTTGGTGAAATTATGCACGAAAGAGGGGGTTAAAAACCCACAAAATACATTTTATCCTAAGTCAGGGAGACCCAATTTGATGGTTTGGCATGATGCTTTAAGGAGCACGTGGATTTGGGCGGTTGAGCATAGCGCGCTTAGAACTACAGCCCATGGTCCATATTGGACCCCCCACAAATTGTTTCCCTTATCGGGGGGGGGTCTTAGTTGGTGGTTTTTTATCACAGGTCCCCCACTAACGTGGTGCCTCCTCGTGAATTCGGACCTCCCCCCTCACTAAACTGCTTACCGCTACCCCCCCTCCGAGGTAAAACTCTTACCGCCGACCAACATCGTTGTCCTCTCCTTCCAACACCTGTATTCCACTCACATCCTCGCACACCTATTACCCTCTCCCGCTATCACATCTTCCCCACTCGCCTCCCGACATGTGTCTCCCACTCCTGCTCCATGTCACCTTTGCCAAGGCAGTCATGTACCCCCTGAACGCTCACGCACCTACCTCCACATCCTCTCTCCTCTCCACATCATTCCCCTATGTTTTTACACCTCATATCTTGTGTATTAAGTGCCCACATGCTCCCTATCATCAATATCCACATTTGTCTGTCAAATCCTCCCTGCAAGCGCTCGGCAAAACTCCATATGGAAAAGAGTAGTGAGAGGCCACCACATTTTCCAGGTGTTGAGTTGACTCGTGCCTGTCCAGATCTCGATGAATGAAGTTAATGAAGGTGAGGAAGGTTGGTGAAACCTCGCCTCACTACTTAAATAGAAATCTGGTCCGGACTGTCAACAAGTCAGTTCCTCTGCAGGTTTCTACTGAAACACGATTGCATCTGACATAAGGTTGCATGTGCATTCTTCCAGAGAACATGCATATGTAAATTCTTGAATGCAAAGACTCGAGCATGCCTCTGCTGTTAGTGGCGAATTGTTCTAAGTATATAGGAGTCATTTTGATATTTTGTAATGGTCGATGGTTGAGCATGGCTCTTGTATTGTAAAGTTTTGATGAAGCTCTGGTCCTTTTGGTTATGTATCTGTTTTTGAGACTTATTGTTTAATGAAAGTCAACTTTCTTTTCATTTCTCTGTAATAGTTGTGTTACAATACCCGGGCATGGATGATCTAGTCGAGGGTAGTGATGTTGTTGTGATGTAGGTTTGATCACAGTAGTATATTGACCAGTTTTAATCGGTTTCCTGTGTTATCTTTTTCCTTCTTATATTGAATGGCTCGGGCATGGAATATCCAACCGAGTTGTTACATTTGCAGGATAATGGAGGTTTGATTATTCTGTTATTATGACTATGTTGCTTGCACCATACTTCAGCTTCTGAAGTTTGATCTCAATATTTCTCTTGAGTTTGAGTTTTTCCTCTCCAAGTTGTTGGAAGGCATGATTCCCATAGTAGTCTCATTCACCTCTCTCACCAAGTCTTCCCTCTGCTCACACTTAAGCTCAACTTACTGACTGAAGTTGATCAAGGCCTCACCTTCTTGTACATGTCGGTCCCTGTTTTCTAAGTTAAAACGATATTGTCTTGAGCCTGCGCCCATTTGACCTTTTTAAAATCAATCTGTGACATAAAAATTTGATGGGTATTGGGATTACCTTCGATGTAATCCGAGGGTGACTTCCAGTGCTAACACCCCCCTTTCCCTAACTAGTGGAGTTTAGTCCCCCATCCTCTTTTATCATGGTTGGTCTCCACGCAATGATGTATTATATTAATAATATGCCTAGTTACATATACAAAAATAGGCTCACTGGTCTTAGCATCTAGGTGCTCTGGCCTGATAAAAAACATAAGCCTCCTAGCTTATAATAACTGGCTCACCAGCCTATACAACACAACATATACACAAAGGCTCCCTAGCCTCAAAATCGCGTGCACTTAAGTTTGTTGCGTGTGATATCCTGGAATGTGAACACTTCATCATTTTAGTACACAGTACATGCGTGCACTATGCCATGAAAGGTGCACACAAAAATGATATCAAACAACTCACCATCTTAAGTACATTTTCATTTTACATTTACAATTGGGTTTGGCCTAGGGGTATTACAATCCCCTCCCCTTATTTATGCACTGTCCTCAGTGCACTATGTACACATATCAACAATATTTCCAAAATCTTAAAAACGATGTGGTTATTTTTCCCGCATTTCATCCTCATGCTCCCAAGTAGTGTCCTCGGGACCATACTAGGTCAATTAGAGCTTTACAATCCCTATGGCTCGATTCTGGAGCTCTTTGATTTTCCGATCTAGAATGCATACCGGATGCACTTGGATATCTCCTTCTTTCTCCACCTGAATCACATTCCAATCAATTACATGATTAGCATCAGGTATATATTTCTTGAGCAATGATACATGGAATACATTATGAACATACATAGATGCAGAAAATGCAATCATATAAGCTAGTGGACCAATCCTTTCTAGGATTTCAAATGGACCACAATAGTGAGCTGCCAACTTTGAAAAATTTCCCAACTTCAGGGAAATTCCCTATGATTTCTACCCTTATCAGCTTAACTTTTCTGCCTGTCTTGGGAAACCTTTAAATTTTGTTTTTTTTCAACATTGCTCCTCCATTTCCCTGAGTAAATATGGCCCAACCACTTCTCTATCTACTGGGTTATCCCATCTTATCGGTGTGTTGTACTTTCTGCCATAAAGTGACTCAAATGGGCTCATCTTTAGAGATGTTTGGTAGCCATTTTTATAATCAAACTCTACTAAGTGTAGGTAGTCTTCCCATTTTGATGGTTTTTCCATCACATACATCTTCAACATATCCTCAAACACTTGATTCACCCTCTCTATTTGTCCATCTAATTCTAGATGATAAGTTGTACTAAAATTCAAATTTGTTCCAAATCCATTAAATAATCCCTTCCAAAAATTTGAGGTAAATGGGCAACTTTAGTAAGCTTATCCACCACTACCATGATATAATCATGTTGCTTATTTGTTCTTGGAAGTTTGGTGATGAAATCCATTGTTACAACTTACCATTTTCACTCAGGAATGGGTAATGGTTGTAGAAAATCAGTTGGGTGTCTATGCTCAGCCTTTACCTTTTGACATTCCAAACATTTGGCAATAAAATCAACAACTTCTTTCTTTATGCTTGGCCAATAATATTGGATTTTGACAGCTGCAATAGTTTTCTGATAACCTAGGTGGCTAGCATAAGGTACATTCTGCATTTATCTCAATATCAGATTTTTCAATTCATGGGAATTTGGTACATAAATTCTTCCCCTGTACATGAGAATTTCATCATTATCTAACTTATATTCTTCAATTTTTTGTTGCAAAATACCTTGCTATAATTTTTCCACTAATTCCTTGTATTGCAAATCTGATTTTGCAGCCTCCAAAATTATGTGTTTCAAATATGATTGGTACATGTTAATGGTTGTAGCATGAAAATCATGCGCTCTTCTGCTGCGTGCACCAACCACTTTGTTCTCTTTTCCCTTGATATGCTTTATATCAAAGGCATATTCACTGAGAAATTCTAACCATCTTCTTGTTAGAAGATTGGTTGTTGTCATTGATGTCAACCCTAGTCATGGGTTTTGGACTGCAAGATTGATGAAGGTATTTGGACATGAAGGAAAATGCACATGTAGATACAACGTCCATGGATGGATATTATACATCATGATGTTTCCGGTGGTATGTGGCACGTCACATGGATCCTCATGGTTGAGGATAAATGAATTTGTGAAGATGACAAAGTGAATTGAAAAAGGAAGTACATGTAGGCCCTGAAAATAATTAAAGAAAATAATTACAAAATAAGAAAGTGTCAGGTCAGCCCTAATGTTAAAAGGAAGTGACATGAATGGTATAAATAAATATCATTATACATTCATTTGATACAAGTCGAATTTCAGAGGGAAGAAGAAGTAAAAGAAGGCCGGATTTCAAGGGAGGGTGAAGCCTTTTGGTGATGTGTTCTAAGGTATGTTATTTTCAGGTCATCTTACCATTTTTGCTATAACTTTTTTTATAGAATGATTCAGATGGTTAAATCACTATGGTATTGAGAATACATATCAAGGTACCGCTGGTAAAAATTTCAGCTCTTGATTCGCTATAATTATGGAGATACACTCTGTGGAATATAGGGTTTGTGACCAGTCCTGAAACTAGTCAATAAACAGGTGTTCCGGGTAAAACTATCATAAATTTTTCATACAGACTCCAAATTCAGTGGGACCACTTCCATTGGAAAGATTATGGACTGTAGTTTCTTGTGTACAAGTTTCAGAATCATATGTTAAATATTGAGCGCGGGGCATGCTGTACAAGTTGGGTCTTCTAAATAGACCTGAATTGAATAAAGTTTTATTATCTCTCATATATTCTTGGGTGGAAGGAAGGGGAAAGGATAGAGAGTTCAAATCTCTCTTGATATTGGAGGATTGTGTCTTCCTCTTGGAGGTTTATCCCTCCCTTTACATTTGTAAGCTGTAGCTACCTTTGGAAGTCATTACTTCCCTTGAACAAAAACTATTGATTATTTCTCATATATATTGTGCATG
>JZKD02S2443557.1:41951-71524 GCA_000966675.3 Picea glauca | reverse complement strand
TCTTATACTATTGTTCATTTCTCATTGGATATAATTGAATGGTTTAAGTATAAGTTGGAAAATGTTTTTAAATTGTACTTGATACTGATTCACCCCCCTCTCAGTATCAACACTTCTTTTCCTAGCATTTAGAGTTGTCTAATCAAATAAATATTTTAGACCATTATGGTTTGTCCTCAGCTCAAACCATTTCCCCATGAGGTAGTGCCAACACTTCCTCAAGGCATGCACTATGGCTTCCAACTCCAAATCATGAGTGGAATAGTGTCTTTCATGCTCCTTCAACTTCTTTGATTCATAACAAACAACAATTACCCATTTTGACTGAGGACTCCACCAATTCCTTCTTTACATACATATGTGCATACAATGAAGTCTTCATTTGGATCTTCAATCCTTATTATTGGAGAACTTATTAATAATTTTTTCAAGTGTTGGAAACTCTTTTCACAATCCAATGTCCACTGAAAATTCACACCCTCCTTTTGCAAGGAAGTGATTGGGTGTGCAATCTTTGAGAATCCTTCAATAAATATCTTATAGTAGCTTGAAAGGCCCATGAATGATCTGACCTCTGTCACATTCTTTATCATTGAACATCCTCTAATAGATTATTTCTTCTCAGGATCCACTGCTATCCCATCCTTTGAAATGATATGTCTCAAATAATGAATTCTCTTCTGATAAAATGAGCACTTGCTCAATTTGGCATACAATTGATGCTCCATTGATACTTGTAATACCATCCTCAAGTGTTTTTCATTCTATTCCTCTGACTTAGAATATATAAGAATGTCATCTAGAAATACAATAACAAACTTAACTAAGTATTCTCTAAAAATACCATTCATTAAACACATGAAGACAGTTGATGCATTTAATAATACAAAGGGCACCACTGTGAACTCATGAAGACAGTTGATGCATTTAATAATACATAAGGGCACCACTGTTATGAAAGTAGTCTTGTTGATGTCTTTTTCTTTAATTCTTACTTGATGATAACCTGACTTGAGATCAATTTTGGAGAATATTTTTGCATCTTTCAACTGATCAAAGAGGTCATCAATCCTTGGAAAAGGATACTTATTCTTCACAGTTACCTTGTTCAACTGCCTAAAGTCAATGCATATTCTCAATGTTCCATCCTTTTTCTTCACAAATAAAACTGGGGCACCCCAAGGTGACACACTTGGGAATATATACCCCTTCTTCAGAATCTCTTCAAGTTTCATTTGCAACTCCTTCAATTCTGGTGTACTCATCCTATATGGAGTCTTGAATACTAGAGTTGGTCCAGGCATCAAATTTATGGAGAAATCAATGTCTCTTTTAGGGGGTTATCTTGGTATTTCCTCAAACACATATTCAAACCCTTTTAGGACTGCATAATCTTCAATATTTGACACTCTATCTTTAGGTGTTTCTACCATATGTATTGCAAATATTTGACACCCTTTTCTGTAACATTTCTTTAGCTGCAATGCTGAAATTTCTTTGATGGTTAATGCCCTCAGAATTCCCTACACCGTCCATAGGTTTCGTTCCTCATCCAAGAAAGTAAATGACTTTTTATGACAGTCTAGGATAGCATGATGTTGGTCCAACCAATCCATCCCAATTAGAAAGTCATAGGAACCTAAAGGCAAGATGTTCAAATTTTCCCTAGTATTCAGTCCATTCATGTCCACAAGACATGACTTAACCATCTCATTAACTTTTCTTTTGGCTCCGGTAGCCAGTTGCACCAACCAAGATTTTCCATTCTTTCTTCTTGGAAATTGAAAACATTCCACCATCTTAGGATCTATATAACTATGAATAGCTCCTAAATCAATTAAAATAGAAATGGTTTGGTTGTTGATCATACCTTCCACTTCAATCATATGTGGTTGATACTCTGCTTGTTTGTTGCTCAGGGCTGCATAGATCCTTGGTACATTTCTTCCCATGTCCTCCATTGTTTCATCTTGTTGTACATTGTGAACAGTCCTCACTTTTTCACCTCTGTGAGGAAAATCTCTTAACATATGATCTCGTTTACAACCCCAACATTGAATAGGTGGTTGCCTTGGCCTTTGACCCCATGTCTCAATCGTTCTGGGTTCTCTAGAAGTTGGTTTTCCCTGAGGATTATTTCTGAAGAATGGTGGCTTATTCCCCTTCTTCCTCTGATCCATATTGAATTTCATTTTGTCTTCCTAGTATTTTTGGAAATTTGGCTTTGTTTTTTTCTAATCATATAGGAATTTAGCTCGTCTTATGGTCTCCTCCAATGTCTTGGGATCATCATACTATATTTTTTCACTGATAAATGATGGAAATCAACTCAAATACTTTTGAATCTTAACTATCTCATCCTTGATGAAAGAAACATACTTCAACAGTTCTAAAAACCTTCTTTCATATTCATCTATGGTCATACCCCCAAGCTTGAGTTCAAAGAAATTTTTCATTTTCTTGTCATAGTATCTCTTAGTCAAGTATTTATTTTCAAAATAATTCTTGAATTCTCTCCAAGTAACACCTTTCTCTTTAATGTGTTGCACCTGCACAATTTGATCCCACGACATGGATTCCTTTCCCTTGATTTGATAGATGGAAATTATTCCTTCTACATGAGATGAATAATTATGCAATTGAAAATACTTTGTCATTCCCAACAACCATGTATGTGCATCTTCATCCTTCTTGTGCTCACCATCAAATGTAGGAGGTTTGATTTTGTTCATTTATCCTCATAGCTCATCCACCCCAGACCTCTTATGCTTCCTGATAGGGGATGGACTTGATCTGTTGTGTGATCTCTTATTAGAATTCCTGGGGGAGTGATGGTGATGCCTGTTAACACTTTTGGTTCTTCTTTTCTCATTAGGAGACCTGTGACTTCCTAATTTGCTTGAGCCACTCTCCTTATCCATTATTTTTTGTTTGGTTCAAGCTCTACATTAACTTCATGTTAAAGTAATCCTACTACTCCTTGGCTCTCATAATCCTTTCATTATCATCTTTATGGATTTGTACATCCTTCTACAAAATTTTAATGGTCTCTACCATATTCATATTTTCATCCCTTCCTTCTCTGTGTCCATTGGAGTTTGTTCCTTCAATGCCCAAATGGAAATCCATCCCTCTGATCTCATATTCCTGGTTGTAAGTAACCTATGCATCTTCCATTCCCCTATACTCTGTGTTGATCCTGATCTGATCTAGTTGTTGTTAACTCTGCGAAATGTGCAGCCAACAAAACTTTGTCAGGTTAACTGACTCATCAATTTCACGAAAAATATGAACCATTTTGGTTCAATAATATATCAGAATTATTTCTTCTGATTTCCTAAAAAATTGAATGCCCAGATCAATTTTCCATGTTAATAATTATATTATATTTTCCAATGCCTACTTCCATTCTCAATTCTGAGTCTTGAGCAGAAAGTTATGGTTATTTGAAAATTGTTCATTAATTTTTTTGTTCACTCTTCAACTTGGTGCAACTCTGCACTATAATTATGCATTTTTGCACCTACTCCATTGGATTTTTAGTAAGATCTCAATTGGGTTTCTTCATATACATATTTTGGATAGTTTTTCCAAGTTTCACCTTTTTTCTGGATTCTGGGATGCTAGTTACAACCTGTTGAAGTTCTAGGCCAATTCGTGTTTTTGGTCTGGAATTATACATGTACCTTCTTTTCCATATTAAACATTTCTAACATGCCCATAAATTTAATTCAGGTCTAGGAATGTCTTCTATGGTTCAATATATTTACAATGACTACTCCTGCGCCTCAATCTGAGTCTGGAGTAGAATGTTATGGCCCTTCAAAGTTAGTTGGGTCTTAAAATTTACCCTCCATTGTTAGTCCTGTAACTTCCTCATAAAAGCTTTGTTTGACGAATGGTTTACACCATTAGAAATCTCTCTCCGGGCTCTTTTATTTGAGGAATATTTTATTTGGATCACTTATCCGTCACACTAATAAGTGGTGCGCACTACGTTTTTGTCGTGCGCCAATATCCACCACGCACAAATTTGGTTCATGCACTAATACCTATTGTGCGCAATTTTTGTGTCACGCGCTAATATTCCACGTGCATTTCACTCTATGTGTTGCACCATGCCAAAGTTTAGTATGCCCCCACTGTGCACCAATACTCCATGTGCACCATTAACTAAGTTTTAGCGCGACAACATATACGCACATTATGCGTGCACCAACAAAATTCCTCTATGCTCTATCAATACTGCGCACACCACGCGTGTCATTATTATGCATGCACACACCACACATGTCAGTATTACGCATGCGTCACTCAATCCACACCACTCAATGAAAAATTTAGTGCAAAGACCCTTGCGCCAATATTTTTCCCCGCAGTGTCAAATTTAAGTGTGCACACTCGTGCGCCAATATTTTTCCACGCGACGCCAAATTTTAGCACGCATACCCGCATGCCAATATTTTTTTGCGCAGTGCCAAATTTTTGTGTGCGCACCCGCATGCCAATATTTTTTCGCGCAGCGCCAAATTTTAGCCTGCGCACCTGCACACCAATATTTTTCCGTGCAGTGCGAAATTTTAGCACGTGCACCTGCACGCCGATATTTTTCTGTGCAATGCCAAATTTTAGCGTGCACACCCGCAGACCAATATTTTTCCACATATCACAATATTTTCACTGCACATCATGCATTTTTAGTGCGCCCACCTGCGCACATTCATTTTTATGCACATAAATCCATCGTGAATTCCGCTGTAGAAATTAGGGATTTTGACTAACTTTTTCCCAATTTTTACCATAGACATTCTGCAACTATAAAATTTATTCAATTTAACCCCGATAACACCAATTCAACCTCTACAAAAAAAATCATTGTGGGTTGAAATTTTTGGAATGAATTTTATCCCCATTTCATGAATTGAGAATTTTAATCAACTAATCTCGCTCCATCTGTCATGGCTTCACTGTAACTTCAAATTCGACCAATTCCAGGTCTGAATTTGCTAGAACAAATATTAAATCAATAATATCTCACCACTTGGCCAAATTTCTCAATTTTCCCATGAATTTAACAACAAAAATTGGGGCTTTATCCCAATTCCACGCAATTGCTTCAAATTGTTTTACCATGGATGCTCTATAACTTGAAATTTGGCCACTTCGAAATCAATCCTCTATAAAAAATTTCTTCAACTCAACTTGCTCGGCACATCCAGGCTCAGTGTGTAAAACTGAAGCTTCGATACCATATTATAACATCTCCGACCACCCAAGTCGGGCCATGCTACTCTAGAAAATTCTCTGACGCCATATTGTGACATCCCATCATCCAACTGGGCTATGCCACATGAAAGTTCTGAACTGTATATAAATAAAAACATATGCACACAAAAAATCTTAGGGAACTTTATATATATATATATATATAACTTAAATCAGACAAATATATTCTGCAAATGCACAGATTCATACAGAATGTTAATAAAAATATGCATGCAACACACACATGAAATGCCCATAAAAATAAACACATACATAATAATGCAGCATGTAATTTAACACACAATTGACACTTGTCTTGGTAAGAATATCACCAACTACATCCAGACCTTCCATGAACCTCCCAACCTTAGACCACATTTCTCATCAATTTCAGTAGTGGGTCACCCCCGAGCTGGGACTAAACTCCACCTGGGTAAAGGAGTTCCTAACTAGGTTGATTTATCATAGACAACAGGAAACACTACATCACATGTGCCAACTCAAACTAATAGCCTATTGTCCCTCATTCCTCACATGCATGTCCCACCCCAGGAAGTGTGCCCCTTCTCTACTCAACAGTCCCTCGATTGTCCCACTTCCCTTCCAGGGCTTCATCAACATGTCAAACAGGAAGTATCATAGCCTTGTAGCTGCAGTTTAGCACCTTCAAGAATCAATTGCCATAAATTCTCTCACCTATAGAGAAATTGCTCATGGGCCTAACAACCTACCTCTTCAATATCCCACGGGCCTGAAAACCCACTTCTTCATTCCATCTCCTAAGACAACCAGCTACAAGTACAGCTACAGGTACAGGTACGGCTATCAGTATGGTGATAGTAACAACAAGGAACAAAAGACAACTCAATGAGTGTGTGAATGATCATGGAATGATAGAAAAATGAACTAAGTCCAAGTTATATGTATGCGTGTTCCCAACTTGAAACTTGTAATGTTGGGAGCTCCTTTGGCCCACTTGTAACCATCCTTAGAAATTAGGATAAAAATAATTATCCATACTTTATACTTTAAGGAATATTAATATAATATTCATTTTTTTATTAAGCTCCCTAGCTTAGCCCTTTTCCTTAACTTTTAGCCTCCCCTTTCCCTAACTAGTGAAGTTTAGTCCCCCATACTCTTTTATCATGGTCGGTCTACACACAACGATGTATTATATTAATGATCTGCATAGTTACATATACAAAAATAGGCTCACTGGCCTTAGCATCTAGGCTCTTCGGCCTAATAAAAAACATAATCCTTCTAGCTTATAATAAATGGCTCACCAGCCTATACAACCCAACATTTACACAAAGGCTCCCTGACCTCAAAATCGTGCACACTTAAGTTTGTTGCATGTGGTATCCTGGAATGTGCACACTTCATCATTTTAGTGCGTAGTACATGCACATACTATGCCAAGAAAGGTGCACAAAAAAATAATATCAAACAACTCACCAACTTAAGTACATTTGCATTTTACATTTATAATTGGATTTGTCCTAGGGGTATTACATCTTCATTGTATTGTGTTTCCTTCCTTGTGGTGCCTTGCGCATCTACCATCTCCCCTACTACTCAAAATGCTTCCTCCTATAGAATCTTTAACTTCTGCGCACGAGCCTGTTGTTCTGATCTCAATAGAATCTCAAATGACAATTACTTCTTTCCATTAACCCTTAAGCTTATTTTATCACTTGTTTCTAGATGTTTTGATTATTGTTCACACCTGATCTTGCAGTCTAATCCAATTTCTTTCACCTCCAATGCTTTCCTCCATGCTTCATTAACTTCGCATCCTCTAGCAGATCATGCATTAGATTTTCCAACCTATCGAAATCCTATTTCTATTTTTCATTTATGATGACGCAGTGCAACTACTTCATTGTCATGTTTTCTCTTTAATGCGTATCCGATCATGGACGTTATTAATTTTTTTTTCCCTCCTTAGATCTCTCTTGCACTTCAATCTTCTTCTTACACAGCATCCCTTTGTCTTCTACATCTCTGTGACATTTTCTAGTTTTATCTCCTTGCTTAACTTCAACCTTTTGTCTCTTATCTCAACATCCTCTATTGTTTTTCTTATTTTCCTTTGTCTTCCTATAATACACTATAATACAAGTACTATGGTACGCATTCTACATGTTGAGACTAGTGCGCAGAAGCCCGATTGTCCCTATACAGTTTCAGTTGAATACCATTAACTAGTCCTTCCATAACTTCTCCATTCAATTTCTCAAACTGAACAATACCTACCTTTTTCACAAACCTTATCACATATGGGACCAACCAATGCATCTGGAACTTCCCTAGGTGCTGCAAAAACTTCTTGTCATAGAGTAACACTAAATCTCTTGTTTGAAAATTATTCTATTTGATGTTCATGTCATGCCATGATTTCTCATGTTATTTTTGAACCTACTGATGGAAACCTGCAAAAAAACAATATTCTTCTATTTACATTCGTTCTAACAGTATCTTCTCCACTGTGCTTTAATATGTAAGTTATGTCAATGCAGCAATGCAGAAAATCGACACTATAAATTCCATAGGCATAAAAAATTATTTTCCATACATCAATGTGAATGGAGTCTGTCCTAACAACTTCTTACTTGTCATCCTATACTCCCACAACACTGCTGGAATCATCAAGTCCCAGTCATCCCAACTTACATTAAAATCTTTCTTTAGTGCATGCTCCAGGATCTTATTGAATGTTTTTTTTGTTCCATTTGTATGAGAATGGTATGGTGTGCGTTTTTTATGATGAATTTGAAACTCCTTTGTCAAATATGAAATCGTCTAATTTAGAAAATGTGTTCCTTGATCACTCATAAGTATCCTTGGGGCATCCAAACCTTACAACCATATTTTCAAACAAAAATCATGAAATTGTCTCTACGCTGCAATCTCTAACTGGAGTTGTCTCAACCCATATAGTTAAATAATCCATTGTAGTAATGATGTATCTAGCTCTTGATATCTTCTTTGGTGGAGTGATCAACCCAACAAATTTAACTACCCATTTGTCAAATTCTTGTAATGTTAATTGTGGTACTAATGGAATATCATCTCTCCTAGAAGGCTTCCCAAGTATCTAACACACATCACAACTGTTGTTCCAGAGTCTGTACTTAAGGCTTGGAAGTACAGTGTCTAGGCATCCGAAAGTGAATGAGGGATAAAGAAGGAAGAAAAGTCAACCTTTGGCAAGGGAAGCTAGGGATGATTTTTGGGTTGGCATTGTCTGGCTTCCAACTGTTTCTGGATGTTTATATCTCATTCAATCGCTTCCCATGAACGTTCGAGTTCAACCCGGGTAGTGGCTATTTTAAGAATAGTGTCAAAAAGATTTAAAGAAATATGTGTTTGGTCTGATAGTCAGAGTTCGATATTAGGCTGTCTTGTTACAGGGACAGTCATAGAGGAACAGAAAGGTAGGAAAAACTCGGGGGAAATTTAGGTGATGTCTCAATTCGGTCGTATAAAAGAGATTTTATAGTTCCAGGAGTGAATATAGGGTGCCAACCAAAGGCCCTTTCCCGTAACTAAGTTATATTTTAATAAAAATGTATGAGGTGGGGGAAAACATTAAGCTGCCTATCGAGTAAGGCTCCTATCAAGGGAGAATCTCACTTATAGACATAAGAAGAAAAATGTAAAGAAATAACTCGATGAAGCATAAGATATATATAGAATTCTTAAAGTGTTCCCTGGTCTTATACCTGATGATAGCCGGTATAGAGGAAAAACAGTAAACAATATAGAAAACCAAAATTCATTCACTATAGTAGAGGTTGTACTAAATTATAGCGAAGCATTCATCAGATACAAATATGAAATGAAATGAAATATGAGATACAAAGAAACAAACTCATAACACAGTCGTGACGGAATTGAGAATCTTCGGATTTCCTTTATATTAACTCTCAAAATGGAAAACCTCTATTACAATCGACACAAAAAGGTCCAGCCTCTTTTTCTTTCTTTCTATGGTATATTTATACAGTTTTACATAAGATGGAATCTCAATCGTTACAAGATTTTCAGTTATGATAAGGAGGAGAGAAATCGTTCCATTTCTTCATCTCTATCTTTATTTGGTACTAGAAGCTTTCCCTCTCGCATGCTCGGTACAAGTGACACATCTTTCCACTAGCCGAGATATCAACCTTGACGGTTCTGCTTGACAATTGGCCTCAAAACAGTAACAATATAGGGTTAATTGCGGCAACCTTTCTTCCATATGTTGGTCAATGATGTCAATGGCGCATAATTGCACACTTGGTTTAATCATACATTTATCTATTTGCACTATGTCTTCCATAGTTACTTGTGATATGTCGGCTGAATCTCTTTCTTCTTTTTCGTTTATATCAAGAGAGATTTTCGCTATATTCATTTGACTCAATGTCTCAGCACTGCCTTCACTATCAATACCTAATAGATTACCATCTATAGAGCCAAAATCCTCTTCAAAGGATTTCATTACCTTCTTGGCTTGTGGTTTACCTTTTGATATACTATGTTCCCACTCTTTCAATAAAATATTTCCTCTGGTCTGCTCCGAAATGGAAAACCTGGGAGTACTTCCTAATTCCCTGTTGTGTGTAGCTATCACATCCTCTTGAAAAGCAACCCGAGCTACTCCAGCTTCTCTTTCTCCGACGGATAAATTTTCCACTACTTCATCAATGAGTAAGCAGTTGTCCCGAATTATCTCCACCTTGGCGAGTAAATTTCACTGGGCTACAGAAACCCTGCTCTGAATATCCATCGCTTGGGACTGAAACATCCCAATATCTATAACTCTACTTTTGGCGATTTCCACTCTATCCTGTAGTTGTTCAATCAAGCCCTTTTGTTGGACCGCTTGTATCTGACCGTTCTGAACTACCAACTCTTCTTGTTCGAGCCTAGTTTTGAGCAGCTCTATCTCTCTTTTATCGTCCAGCCTTTCTTGTTCTATTCCTGCGCTCGCCTGGTCCTTGGCAGCCTCCTCTGTCGTGTCTAGTCTAGATTCTAAGGTTTTGATGAGGCGATTTTTTTGCTTCAGCTGATTTTTCAAAACCCCGACTGGAAATTGGTTTGTTGTGGCATATGCCCCTAAGGTCCCGACTATCTCTGTAGCAAACTATTCATTCTTCTTGTCTTTCCCATCAGTCAACACTTTTTACTTCTTGGCTGTTGATCCCCCTTCCTGATATAATTCTCTTTTTACCACAGCCTTTCTCTTCTTATCAAAGAAGAACTCATTTGGAGGGAGCTCTTCCATCCTTATAGGTCTCAATTATTCATTTAAAATCCAACCTGTGTATATGTTTCCCCAAGTTGACTGCAAGGTAGTAATGGATGCGATGGGATCTCCGATTTGCTTAACTGGTTGCTCCAGAGTAGTGACCAGAGTCTACTTTTTTGGCTGGTTGGGAGTCTTTATCTCTGTTTTCGGACTCCTAGTTTTCTCTTGTTCATCCTGGTGTTTTTCTTGGTCGGGTGTCGCATCTTTGGATCCCTTGGCTTATTTTTGTTTCACCTTTGTTGTACTTGGATTCTCACCCCGCAATACTGTGGGAAGACAACTGCATCGATGTTCTTGGAATTTTAGAACATCGGCCCTCTCTTTGGGTGCCATAGCTTGCATCCGAGCCAAAATCTCGGCATAATATCTTGCGCCTCGGAAAATGTCATCCGAGGGAGAATTCTCATGTTCAAACCTTTTGAGTCCGCAACTGGCCAAATGATTACTCACGACCCTTTGTGGATCGTGCTTCTTGAATTCAATAAGAACCAATTTTAGGTCTTCCAGGGCTGATGCCTCAGCTTTAGCATGCCTGAAATCTAACAAAGAATGTGAATTTAGATGAACAGGGAAAGGTGGCCATACCTTCTTTGAATATCCCTTAAGATCCTTATTTATGCCACCGATTACAGTTTGCCTAGCAACCTCACGACAAGCCAGCTTGTCGGGAATGAATAGTGGTAATGCATGAGGGGGAAAAGAAGCCCCGAAAACCCTGAGATATGAGAATTTTGCTTCTACATACTAGTCGGCTATACCTCTCAAATTCATCACTATACTATCCAAGATCCTGGGTGGCGGGTGGCCGAAAATAGTGACATGCAGCGGTACCATTACCCAGTGAAAAATTTCATACACAAAATCTGTCGGTTTGTTCTCCCACAGTTTCGAATGGTAGACGTGGATGGGCTCAGCCTCTGATGGAGTCCAACTCTAGTTCATTAAAGGAAAGGGTGTTAGAAAACATATGGCATCCATAATGTACGCAGACATAAAGAATGAGGCAATCTTCCCGCTCTCCCTCTATGCCCGATACTTTGTAACTCGACTAGTCAAGCTATCAGACATCATTTTAGCTCAGTCAAAGGAACAGCCTTCGAAAAATTAATGTATTAGAGGCACCCACTACAGAAAGAAATGTCTAGTGTCCTCTCTCTCGTATAGTCTGCAGGTCATCATAGCTACATATTTGAACTGTGGTTCCAAGGAAGCTATCGAATATATGCCATTGTTGTCTGCCCTAAACTTCGCAGGGTGTGAAATCCAATCTCTGATTAAACTGGACATAGTCTTGTCATATTGCACACATTCCTTCTATTTGAAGCTCTCCAAGAATTCAGCATCATATGTAAGGTTCGACACAGTAGGAAACTTGTACATAGCCTGTAGATGTTTGGGTCTGAAAGTCCCAATAGTGACTTTATGTTCATTGATGATGGTTCTGGTTGGTATGTCCACATGGTCCAATGCCCACCGGATCATATCATAGTAAGGGAGCAGTCATGGCCTGGCCACTAATTTATGCATCCCATATTGGACGACGATCTTATATTTGGTGGTCAGGTTGTCTTTTTCATTGTCACTGGAATCATCAGAATAATTTACCGATTCGGATTGTAGAACATCATAAACAAATGACCAGGTCCTGACAGAGTCGACACTTCGAGGTGAAGTATCAACGACATTGTCTGAACCTTGTCCCAAAACCTCAATGTTGGCTTTAGACGCTTTTCGCGGGGCCATGGCGGGGGATCTTGCTTTAGCTCTTCTGCGATAAAAATATGTATACATATAGAAATTAGTTTGCTGAGAAAAGTGCGCTCTACGTGGTATAGAAATGAATTTGTGAAAACAGATAACAACTCTATAAATTCAAAAACTCGATACTTTTTTAAGAACAGATTGGTCAAATCACGCTTAAATATAAATTTAGCAAAAAAAACCCAATCTTCACTTGTCAATTCACTTTGTTTCTAATTAATGCCATAAATTTTGGCGGTTCGAAATGTCAGTTGGCGTAAGGAAAAATTAAGACTACCTCATAAACTATGCATGCATCAAATCCCAGGAAATACTGGCTTAGCTCAATTAATCAGGTTTTACCAATGTTAATTAATCTTTCGGTACTCGTTGTATCGGGAGTTTCTGCTTTAACCCTTTGAACCTCCAACACCCGAGATTGCGATGATTGTCTTTGGTTAATAAAAAACGTAATTATGATTAGGCACTTAATTAATTATGTGATTATTTATATCACAACTTCGCGACTCAGAGCTTCGGAGGTATAGCTTCCAAGAAGTTTGTATGTCGAGTTGCGAAATCGCGACTTCGTGACTTGGAGCTTTGAAGGTATAGCTTCCGGGAAGTTCATATGTCGATTTGCGAAACCGCGAGATCACGAAGATATGTTTTAATTAAAATGGAGGATACAACCGGATTAAGTGTTTAATTAATTACATTTATATATTTATCGTGACTTTGCGACTTGGGGCTTTGACAATGTAGCTTTCAAAAGAGAATACGCCGAGTCATGAATTTCTGACAGAAGTTAACCATGGCTAATCTTTTACCTTTAACCTTAATGCGGGTTACTAAGACAAGAAATTCACGGTTTCGGCTATTGGGGTTACGACAGTAAGACTTTTGGATTTAGTAAACCTTGAGACGCAAAACCCCAATGATGCTTAACCATAATTTAGGAAAATTTTACTCTCATTATTGGCCTGGATAAAACTTTAAAACGATTTCGTCATTTCACCATTCGGGACTTGTGAATTATGTGATCTATGACATCTGACATACGAAATCCTGAGGTAAAAAAAGGGGGGAAAATTATTTGAACGAAAAGTAGAACTCGCCTTGAGAGTATGATAACCATCGATGCTCGGGTGATGAGACTTCAGAGATTTTGGAACAACAAAAGGAAAATACGAAAACCATCTTTTGATTTCGAGCATTAAGACATGAATTTCAAAACGGGCTAAAAAAAACAAAGGCAACTCCAACATAGGCTCCAACTAGGGATCTCGTTTTCTTGTAAGACGGGAAGAATAGTAGACCACGTGCCGATATTGGGTAAATGTAGTCAATGGCTTTAATCCAGTGAAAAAGTTCCTGAGAACAGGATATCGAAGGGGAAAGAAACTTCTATTTTTACCTTTGAAAATATTTTCAAACTCAGATACTTTTTAAACTTAGTTGTAGTCCCTTTCACCACTTTCCCCTTCCCATTACTGAATTCAGGTTTTCCTTAAGACAATCAAAACAGTTCTAGGAGACCCAACAGATCTTGTGGCTATCAACTTGCATCAAAAGAAGAAGATTATATGTTTTTAATCAGGAAGTCTTGTCTGAACATGGGATGTAGATTAGGTCTTTAAAAAGAATTGGTTACCAGAGTAGAGTGATATTCATGTATAACAGCCTTACAGATATCTCAGATATTGCTTCACTGCCAGCGAGCCTGTTCAGTACCCCGGTGAAGTTATCTGGCCCCCTTTACTGAATTTCCTTTCACCACTTTGGAATATATTTGTGCATTTAAATGCTGAGACGAGGGCAATCATTTCTGAATTTCCTTTCATCATATCTTGGACTAGATGGGGGCAATCATTTCTGAATTTCCTTTCACCGCCTGTCTTATAATTTTCTTTTGTAGAGTGCGAAGATGGGGGCAATCAGTTTGTATCAGGGTTGATATCTGTGTAATATTTTGCATTATAGGTCTATCAACTTACTTTGATTACTCGGTACCAACCTTCCCTTAACCTTCACAACACCTTCGTTCTTAGGGGAAAAGGGAAAATAACTTTTTTTTTAGGGTATTCTATTTGAGCAAGCCTCAATCCTTCAAAATTGTTGAAAAACCTAGGAAAATCAGGATTACTTTAGGCGTTCCTTCGTTTAGCAAGGGACCAGGGAGTCGTGAAGACCCACTTTCTTTCCACAATCTGCTTTGAAGCTCTCGAGGTTGAAACGAAATCTCTTCTCCCCAGGTATGAAAAATGGAAAGATGCTGACTTTTTAAAAGGTAAACCCGAAGACAGAAAAGGGTGACAGATAGAGATTTATGGATTGAAAAATAGAGGTCAAAAAATCAAAACTGACTCTTGTAAATCTTTTTCGGGGGAAATTTACTTTGACTGACTGCTTTAATTTGAGTGATTTGCTTAATTTTTCTTATTTTTTCGTAAGCGATTAAACATGGAAACATTCTGTTATTTATTAGTTCAGACGATGTTGTTGTCTAAATGAGGTTACCTCGGTTTTCTTTGATATCCCTTCAAAACAAGTCTTTTATGAAATCTCACCTTTACCTTATCGTTTCATTTTCTTTGCACAATATCAAAAATCTTTGGTATCACCTGTTTAAGCTGATTTATTTATAACACCAACTTTCGGTTTACTTCTCCTTCTTGTTTTGTTTGTAGCTGGAATCCTATAAAAGGAAAATACGAAGGTTATCTAGGATATCTAAAAGGTGTCGAAAATTCACGAAAGAAAATCAGAAAATGAAAAATATATATACATAAGTAAAAATGCTATATATGAATATACAAATTTAAAATTAAATGATTTTTTTTGGCGACTATTTATGTCATATAATGCTTCAGATAATGCCCGTTGACAGGAGCGTTGAGGATTTCACCATCTAGATTTTCCAGTAGGAAATAATTTTTTCCTTCAAGAGCCGAGACTCTGAATGGCCCATACCAGAGGTGATCGAATTTACCATGTTTCGCTGCTTCTTCCCTCCTTGCATCCCACCTTAATACTAAATCACCTGGGAGGAAATCTCTGTCCTTTGCTCTAAGGTCAAATAATGCCTTCATGTCATCTTGATACTTCTGCAACCGTTCATCTATTTCGACCCTATGTTGTTGAACCTCGATTAGCTGATTTATCCCCCTGGTGACATCATTTGGTTCTTCTTTATGATCTTGCCACAATTTCATCATGGGGAGTGCTAAATTTATAGGTAACACCGCGTCTGTCCCATATACCATCTGATAAGGAGCCATGCCGATAGACTTTTTAGTGCCTATGTGATTTTCCCACAAAGCGTACTTTAAATGTACATGCCAAGACTTTTTGTTTTCATCCAACACTTTCTTAATTATATTGATCAGGCTCTTGTTAGACGACTCGGCCAGTCCATTTCCTTGTGGGTAGTATGTTGTAGAATGGCCAAGAACAATATTATACCGTTGGTAGAAGCTAATCATAGCCATAGATTTGAAAGCCTGGGCATTATCCGTGACTATCTTTCGAGGGTAGCCAAATCTTGACAGGATATTGTCTTCTAAGAACTCTATTACCACCAAGTCAGTTGCCCTTTTAGTTGGGATAGATTCCACCCATTTAGTAAAGTAGTTTGTGGCAGTTAAGATCCACTTGTGTTGCGTGCTAGAATGTGTTTTAATCTCTCCTATAAAATCTAGCCCCCATTGTTGAAAAGGGGCCTTAGTTTTGACCGGGACTAGAGGTAGCGCCGAAAGTTTCTGTTTACCTGCAAATAACTAACAAGGGTTACAGGCTCAGACTTTGGTGTTAACGTCTGAAAAGAGTTTTGGCCAGTAATACCCAGCCCTCAGAATTTTGTAAGTTGTGGCCCTCCAAGCGTGATTTCCTCTACAAACTCCTTCATGAAATTCACTTATAACCCTTTCTTCTTCCGATTCAACTAAGCAGACTAACAAGAAACCGAGCGGGTCTTTCCAATATAGTTGATTGTCGACGATACAATACTTAACCGCATGAAGCTATAAAGTCCTGGCTTTTGATGGTGATAGTTCACTAGGGAATTTTAGAGTCAGTAGGTAAGATACTATGTTTCTATACCATTTCGATGATACAAACTTCTCCTCGATCTTAATTGCACTTGTTGGTTCGTCGAGCTCGTTTACATTCATATTTTCCTCATATCCCTGTAGGCAGTTTATATCCAGAGCTCTGAGATTTGATTCAGCCAAAATTTTGGCCAGGCCTTGTCCTTTTATTAATTTAGTAGGTTTGATTTCCAGGTCAAATTATTGAATCTTGGCCATCCATCGTCCTCTTTTCCCATCACTATCTGGTTGTACCAAAATATCTTTCACAAAACTGGTCGGTACGTACACAATGATCTTGGAATGTAATACATATGTTCTAAATGCCTTCAGCGCCTTTACCATGGCGTACGCTTGTTTTTCTATTATATCATATTTAAGTTCTGCATCTCTGAGGCTCTTGCTGAAAAAGGCGATCGGCTATTCGAAACCCTCTTCGTTCTTTTGGAGGAGCACCGCGGCAATCATGTGTTCGGAGGCAAATGACAAAATAAGAAAGTCTTTCAGATAATAGGGACTTGCCAATACAGGTGCCTCGACTATTAATTTCTTAATATGTGCGAACAATGCTTTGGCCTCTATTGTCCACTTTACTTCACTGTTCTTTTTCAGCATATCTGTGATCAATTTTACAATTTCAGTGAAATTTGGGATAAATCTTCGTAAAAAAATTATTTTTCCTAAGAAAGATTGAATTTCTTTTACATTTCTGGGAATGTTTATAGTGTCTATTGCTTCAAACCTCTTAGGATCAATCTTAATTTCATCCTTAGATACAATATGACCCAATAATTTACCCTCTTGCATGGCGAACTGTGATTTCTTGGGGTTTAAGGATAGACCAAACCTGCGACATTTTTCGAACATTTGTTTAAGATGTACCAGATGCTCTTCGTCGGATTTGGAGAAAACTGTTAAATCATCAAGATAGATGACTATGAACTTATCTCTCTCTCCGATGAAATCGATGTCCATAGCGCGTTGGAACATGGCTTCTCCATTCATCAAACCGAAAGGCATCTTATCATACATGAACATACCCCAAGGAGTAGTAAAAGCTGTTTTTTATTTATCTTGTTCATTCATGGAAATTTGATTATATCTAGAGAAACTGTCAATCATAGACATTCTATTCACCCCAACTACCCTTAATAGCACATGACCCATTTTAGGCAGAGGATAGTTGTCTTTAAGAGAGGACTTATTTAAATTTTTGAAATCCACGCACAATCTAATTTCTCCACTCTTTTTTCTGACCGGGAGCAGATTTTCCACCCAGTCAGAATATCTCAGGGGTACTATAATCTTCTCCTCCAAAAGTTTCTTCACTTCTCTCTCGACCATAGGCAATAAAATGGGGTTGATCTGCCTGAGATTTTGTCTAAACGGTTTGACCCCAGGCTTTAAAGGTATCTTGCGATCAATCACTGCAGTGTCGTAGGTTCTTAACTCGTCGTAAGACCAGGCGAAAACATCTTTAAATTGTCTAAGTAGGTCCTTATATTTGTCCTTTATTTCAGGGGGGAGGAGTTTAGATAATTTAACCATCCTAGAATCTTCTTTGGTTCCTATGTCACAGTCCTCAACTTCTTCTGGTTGGGGTTGTAAAGTGGATTTTACAGGTATGTCGTTTTGATCAAACAGTCTTTCCAGAGGGATCAGTCCCTTTGGAATCTAGTTATTTTTTAGGACCAACATACGATGATTTGCGATTTTGTCTTGGAAAGTTTGAGGGTCCTCCCCTTCTTGCATGATTCATATCTGGTCATTTTGATTTTCTTGATCTGCGTGAGTTTCAAAAAATTCACCTACTGCTTCAAGAAACTTCTTAATTTGTTCATCATCCTCAAAAACCTGACAGTGTTGGATATTATCTGGTATAGATGGTTTGTGTCTTATCTCTATGTGATACTTCAATTTAAAGGTTGTAGGAGGAGTGAAAGTCGAAGCCGCTTTAGCTAATGCATCAGCATGTAAGTTTTTTGCGCATGGGATGAAGTGGACATTTATAGACGAGAAAAAGTTTTCCATCAGATCCCAGGCACAATTCCTATATGATCTTAATCTGGGATGCTTGGCTTGGTACTGTCGATTTATTTGTTTGACTATTAACTCTACATCTCCGTATACCTCTAGGTTATTTATTTTTAGATTCCTGGCAGCCTCTAATCCTGAGACCAAGGCTTCATGTTCACATACATTGTTAGTATAATCTATATCCCATTGCAGTCTATAAGAAAAAGGAACAATGAACTTTCCTTCAGGAGCCACTAAAAGCACTCTTGCACCATCCCCTTCGCAAGATGAGGCACCGTCAAAAAACATTTTCCAGATACTGGTACTACACATATCCTCGGTCATGTAACCTGACTCTTCATGCTCTATATCATTTTCCTCTGTGCAATCATCCAAACCGTCGTCAAAAGATAAAATACAATTTTCTAAATCTTGATCTGCAATGTAAATAGGGAAATTGTTCGGATTTTTAGGATCGCTTACTGTATGTGCTAACCTCATCTCCCTGTACAACCGAGTAAATTGCCCACCAAACACAGGAATTGTGGCAAACGTCATATCCAGTTGAAGAGAACCCCCTAGCTTGGCTCCCCATGACCTAGACAACAGTAAGCCATACTTGGGGGGAATATCAGCAATAACCACATCCATCAAGATACTCTTGACTGGGACCTGTGCCCGGGTAACTACTAAATCCTTTACCATTCCCATACACTTAACTCTTATCAAGTCAAAAGAGTAAATATCTTTGTAATGTCTGGTGATCTGGAGACCCAATTTGTCCATAATAAGTTTAGGCATCACGTTATGGGAAGCTCCGAAGTCTAGCATGCAATTATGTAGCAGTTGATCGTATACATTTAAGGTGATATAAAAGGGGGCAACAGTGTCTTTGGCCCCTTCAAAGTGTGGACCGAAAGTGATGTTGGGTTTATCATATTCCAGGTTTAAAATGTTAGATTGGCTTTCTAGCTCTGAGACACCTATCACTTTGGTAATCTTCTTTCGATAAACTAGGTTTTTTGCTAATTCTACCAGAGGAATTGGTATCTTAAATTTATTTATCTCGTTTTCGAAACTGAAAACTCCGCTCACCTTTTATGTTTCTCTGGTTGGGACTTCCGAATCCTTCCTTTATGACTTATTTGTTTGGACCGCTCTATTACTCATGATCTTGGTTGAAGGTGTAATTGTATTTGTTGTTTCGGTTCCTTGTTTTTGGGTCTCAACTTTTCCCACTTCGGACTCTTGTGTGCTTACTACTTTCACTTTTCCATTAGGTAATAGGGTTTATTATATAGTAGGCTCATAAGTTTGACCTCTTGGGAGAATTTTCTTAGGTTGAGTGGTTGAAATGGGCTTACTCTTAGATCTCAAGTTATACTTAGGTTGGACCTCGGCCATTATCATTTTGGTTTCTTGTTGAGAGCTACAAAGGTCAGGATGATCTCTTTCTTCACCCTTAACCGACGATTGTTGAGTGTTTAGAGATTTTTCATAATCTTATCTAGTCATATACAGTTGTGTTCATTCATCACCAAAGTTCGTGACATCATCATCCGAATCTCCAAAATCTTGGAGATCATTCGCTCCTATAAAATTTTCGTTCTTTAGGGGAGATTGTATTTTTTGGTCTTCGTTTTTTATCTGTCTTTGCTGGTTTGGGGGGTTGGGGATCCTCTTAAAATCCTTTTTGGTGAAAGAATCGGCTTTGGCCTGTTCTAGCTCCATTCTGGATATTTTATTAGACAGCTCTTTATTTACCCTGGCCATATCGTCTACTTTGTCATCTGTGTATATATTAGACCCTAATGGCCCTGCTTGTTCTCTAAAGCATCTATTTTCTCGGTTTCCAGTTTCTACTTTAGCTTTTAGCTTACCGGAAGCCATCATATTTGACTCAATCTCTACAGCGTCATCTTGCATTCGGTTTAGAGTAGCTCCCCTTCTTTCTCGCAAAAGGAGTGCAAAATCTAGTTCGAAATCCCCCGCGAAAGTTACTTTGGCTATGGGTTGGGACGGTTTAACCTCGGCTGGGATTTTGTTATACAGCTTGTTGAATCTTTGAATAAATTCCATAACTATTTCTGAATTCCTTTTTCTTAAAGACCCAAACTTGGTTAAATAATATAGGTGGTCCTTTCTTTCGCCCCATTGTCTAAGGAATGCATCTTCCAAGGCGTCATATGATAATATAGATCCTGCAGGTAGACTCTGAAACCAAGTTTGGACCTAACCTTCGAAGGTTCAGACAAGAAGCCTCGAATACACGTCTTCATGTTCGAGACCTAGGATGTCTGCGAATTGATCAAAGAAATTTATGTGTTCGACTGTGGTCAGATCTCCTTCCCAGTGAATTTTGGTAAATTTTTTATATAATTTTTGGGAAGGTCATGCAGAGGAACGGGCAATACCAAGGGAGCGTATCTTGCTGCCACTTTAGCAAACACTCTGGGAGGGAGGGTAGGCCCTTGGCCTCCAACTCCTCCCACAGGAGCACCTCTGCCTCCTCCTCCGACAACCCCTCCACCTCCTCCTCCAGCGACTACCATTGTTATTAGTGGAAAGTTGTAAAGGGGGTTTTGGAAGATTAAAATTGAATCTTTACTTTCTTCGCGGGGTGAAAAATCTGAGGATGACTGGTAAGGGATGTGAGGGCTTGGCTATTCATACTTGCAAGAGACGTAGTCAGGGGAACCAACGGGTGTGGAAACTAGATGTGTGAAATAGTCTTCGAGACTGGGTGAGGTTGCGACGTTTAACTGAAGGGTCGACGATATATCGACAGCAGATGAATTTTCTACAGGACTTTTTCCTTTGTGTACTACAGAGGTTATCGGACGGGTTTCGCTTCTAACTCCAGGGAAATGTGACGTTAGATCTTTAGTGTCAAAAAGAGGGATGTGTGAAGTTGACGATTCAGAAAGACTCTCGGTCTTCAGTTGTGGGTATTTAGGCTGATAAAATGCAGGGGTCAGCTTAAGAGAGCCTCTCACCTTTAAAATCTTCTCAGGATCGGTAACGAGTGTGGTATGTTTACCATCCGAGTTTTGCCTGGTATTCCTTCGTATGGATGCCAAAATATTAATCGTGGAGTCACCAAGTGAAATATTAGAAATCCTTTAAAAGGTGTGCACTCTTTGTTCACTATCAAAGGGTGGCACTTTCAACGAAATAAATGTCATTTTCCCAGGGAAAAAGATTTTGTAACTTCAGTCCCCGGCAACGGCGCCAAAAAGATGTTGTTCCAGAGTCTGTACTTAAGGCTTGGAAGTACAGTGTCTAGGAATCTGAAATTGAATGAGGGATAAAGAAGGAAAAAAAGTCAACCTTCGGCAAGGGAAGCTAGGGATGATTTTTGCGTTGGCGTTGTCTAGCTTCCAACTGTTCCTAGGTGTTTATATCTCGTTCAATCGCTGCCCATGAACCTTTGAGTTCAACCCGGGTAGTGGCTATTTTAATAATAGTTTCAAAAATATTTAAAGCAATATGTGTTTGGTCTAATAGTCCGGCTTCGATATTAGGTTGTCTTGTTACAGGGACAGTCATAGAGGAAAAGAAAGGTAGGAAAAACTCGGGGGAAATTTAGGTGTTGTCTCAATTCGGTCGTATAAAAGAGAGTTTACAGTTCCAGGAATGAATATAGGGTGCCAACCAAAGGCCCTTTCCCATAACTGAGTTATATTTTAATAAAAATGTATGAGGTGGGGGAAAACATTAAGCTGCCTATCGAGTAAGGCTCCTATTAAGGGAGAATCTCACTTATAGACAGAAGAACAAAAATGTAAAGAAATAACTCGATGAAGCATAAGATATATATATAATTCTTAAAGTGTTGATTGGTCTTATACCTGCTGATAGCTAGTACAGAGGAAAAAAAGTAAACAATATAGAAAACCAAAATTCATTCACTATAGTAGAGGTTGTACTAAATTATAGCGAAGCATTCATCAGATACAAATATGAAATGAAATGAAATATGAGATACAAGGAAACAAACTCATAACACAGTCGTGACGGAATTGAGAATCTTCAAATTTTCTTTATATTAACTCTCAAAATGGAAAACCTCTATTACAGTCGACACAAAAAGGTCCAGCCTCTTTTTCTTTCTTTCTATGGTATATTTATACAGTTTTACATAAGATGGAATCTCAATTGTTACAAGATTTGCAGTTATGATAAGGAGGAGAGAAATCATTCCATTTCTTCATCTTTGTCTTTATTTGGTACCAGAATCTTGCCCTCTCGCATGCTCGGTACAAGTGACACATCTTTCCACTAGCCGAGATATCAACCTTGACGGTTCCGCTTGACAATTGGCCTCAAAAGAGTAACAATCTTGGGTTAATTGTGGCAACCTTTCTTCCATCTATCGATCTATGATGTCAATGGTGCATAATTGCACACTTGGTTTAATCATACATTTATCTATTTGCACTATGCCTGCCATAGTTACTTGTGATATTTCAACCGAATCTCTTTCTTCTTTTTCATTTATATCAAGAGAGATTTTCACTATATTCATTTGAATCAATGTCTTAGCACTTCCTTCACTATCAATACCTAATAGATTACCATCTATAGAGCCAAAATCCTCTTCAAAGGATTTCATTACCTTCTTGGCTTGTAGTTTACCTTCTAATATACTATGCTCCCACTCTTTCAATAAAATATTTCCTCTGGTCTGCTCCGAAATGGAAAACCTGGGAGTACTTCCCGATTCCCTGTTGTTTGTAGCTATCACAGCCTCTTGAAAAGTGACCCGAGCTGCTCCAGCTTCTCTTTCTCTGACGGATAAATTTTCCACTACCTCATCAACAAGTAAGAAGTTGTCCCGAATTATCTCCACCTTGGTGAGTAAATTTCGCTGGGCTATGGAAACCCTGCTCCGAATCTCCATCGCCTGGGACTCAAACATCCCAATATCTATAACTCTACTTTCGACGATTTCGACTCTAGCCTGTAGTTGTTCAATCAAGTCCTTTTTCTGGCCTTCTTCTATCTGACCGTTCTGAACTACCAACTCTGCTTGTTCGAGCCTAGTTTTGAGCATCTCTATCTCACTTTTATCGGCTAGCCTTGCTTGTTCTATTCCTGCGCTCGCCTGGTCCTTGCCAGCATCCTCTGTCGTGGCTAGTCTAGCTTCTAAGGTTTTGATGAGGCGATTTTTTTACTTCAGTTGATTTTTCAAAACCCCGACTAAAAACTGGTTTGTTGTGGCATATGCCCCTAAGGTCTTGGCTATCTTTGTAGCAAACTGTTCATTCTTCTTGTCTTTCCCATCGTTCAACACTTTGTACTTATTAGATGTTGATCCCCCTTCCTGGTAGAATTCTCTTTTTACCACAACCTTTCTCTTCTTATCAAAGAAGAACTCATTTGGAGGGAGCTCTTCCACCCTTATAGGTCTCAATTCTTCATTTAAAATTCACCCTGCATCTATGTTTACCTGAGTTGACTGCAATGGATTAATGGATGCGATGGGATCTCCAATTTTCTTAGCTGGTTTCTCTAGATTAGTTACCGGAGTCTGCTTTTTCGGCTAGTCGAGAGTCTTTATCTCTATTTTCAGACTCCTGGTTTGCTCTTGCCCATCCTGGTGTTTTTCTTGGCCGGGTGTCTCATCTTTGGAGCCCTAGGATTCTTTTTGTTTCACCTCTGTTGTACTTGGATTCTCACCCCGCAATACTGCAGGAAGACAACTGCGTCAATGTTCCTGGAATTTTAGAACATCGTCCCTCTCTTCGAGTGCTAGAGCTTGCATCCGAGCCAAAATCTCGTCATAAGATCTTGCACCTCGAAAAATGTCATTCGAGGGTGAATTCTCATGTTCCAACCTTTTGAGTTCGCAACTTTCCAAATGATTACTGACGACTCTTTGCAGATCGTGCTTCTTGAATTCAATAAGAACCAATTTTAGGTCTTCCAAGGCTATTGCCTCATCTTTAGCATGCCTTAAATATAACAAAGAATATGAATTTAGATGAACAGGGAAAGGTGGCCATACCTTCTTTGAATATCCCTTAAGATCCTTGCTTATGCCACCGATTACGGTTTGACTAGCAACCTCACGACAAGCCATCTTGTCGGGAATTAATAGTGGTAATGCATGCAGGGGAACAGAAGCCTCGAAAACCCTTAGATATGAGAATTTTGCTTCTACATCCCAGTCGACTATACTGCTCAAATTCATCACTATACTGTCTGAGATCCTGGGTGGCGGGTGGCCGAAAATAGTGACATGCAGCGGTACCATTACCCAGTTAAAAATTTCATACATAAAATATGTCGGTTTGTTCTCCCACAGTTTCGAATGGTAGACATGGATGGGCTCGGCATCTGATGGAGTCCAAATCCAGTTCATTAAAGGAAAGGGCATTAGAAAACATATGGTGTCCATAATGTACGCGGACATAAAGAATGAGGCAATCTTCTCGCTCTCCCTCTGCGCCCGATACTCTGTAACTCGACTGGTCAAGCTATCAGACAACGTTTTAGCCCAGTCGAAGGAACATCCTTCGACGACTTGATGCATTATAGGCACCCACTACAAGAATAAATGTCTGGTGTCCTCTCTCCCGTATAGTCCGCAGGTCATCATAGCTACATATTTGAACTGTGGTTCCAAGGAAGCTATCGAATATATCCCATTGTTGTCTGCCCTGAACTTCGCAGGGTGTGAAACCCAATCTCTGATTAAACTGGACATAGTATTTCCATATTGCACACATTCCTTCTATTTGAAGCTCTCCAAGAATTCGACATCATATGTAAAGTCCGACACGGTAGGCAACTTGTACATAGCCTGTCATTGTTCGAGTCTGAAAGTCCCAATAGTGACTTTCTGTTCATTGATGATGGTTCTGGTTGGTATGTCCACATGGTCCAATTTCCACCGGATCATATCATAGTAAGGGAGCAGTCGTGGCCTGGCCGCTACTTTATGCATCCTAGATTGGATGACGATCATATATTTGGTGGTCAGGTCATCTTTTTCATTGTGACTGGAATCATCAAAATAATTTACCAATTCGGATTGTAGAACATCAGAAACAAACGACCAGGGCCTGACAAAGTCAAGACTTTGATGCGAAGTATCAGCGATGTTTTCTGAACCTTGTTCCAAAACCTTGGCTTTAGACACTTTTCGCAGGGCCATGGTGGGGGATCCTGCTTTAGCTCTTCTACTATAAAAATATGTATACATACATAAATTAGTTCACTGAGAAAAGTGCACTCTGCGTGGTATAGAAATGAATTTGTGAAAAAAGATAATAGCTCTATATATTCAAAAACTTGGTACTTTTTTAAGAACAGATCGGTCACATCACGCTTAAATATAAATTTAGCAATAAAAACCCAATCTTCACTTGTCGATTCACTTTGTTTCTAATTAATGCCATAAATTTTGGCGGTTCGAAATGTCAGTTGGCGTAAGGAAAAATTAAGATTGCCTCTTAAACTGTGCATGCATCAAATCCTGGGAAATACTGGCTTAGCTCAATTAATCAGGTTTTACCAATGTTAATTAATATTCCGATACTCGCTGCATCGGGAGTTTCCGCTTTAAACCTTTGAACCACCAACACCTGAGATTGCGATGATTGTCTTTGGTTAATAAAAAACATAATTATGATTAGGCACTTAATTAATTACATGATTATTTATATCGCAACTTCACGACTTGGAGCTTCGAAGGTATAGCTTCCGGGAAGTTTGTATGCCGAGTTGTGAAATCGCAACTTCGCAACTCGGAGATTCGAAGGTATAGCTTCCAGGAAGTTCATATGCCAAGTTGCGAAACCGCGAGATCGCGAAGATATGTTTTAATTAAAATGGAGGATAAAACCGGATTAAGTGTTTAATTAATTACGTTTATATCTTTATCGTGACTTCGTGACTCAGGGATTTGACAGTGTAGCTTTCAAAAGAGAATACGTCGAGTCGCGAATTTCCGACAGAACTTAACCACAGCTAAGTTTTTACCTTTAACCTTAACGCGGGTTACTAAGACAAGAAATTTGTGGTTTCGTCTATCGGGGTTACGACAGTAAGACTTTTGGATTTAGTAAACCCCGAGACACGAAACCTTGATGATGCTTAACCATAATTTAGGAAAATTTTACTCTCGTTATTAGCCTGGGTAAAAATTTAAACCGATTTCACCGTTTCGCCGTTCGGGACTTGTGAATTATGTGATCTATGACATCCGACATACGAAATCCTGAGGTAAAAAAAGGGGGGGAAATTATTTGAATGAAAAGTAGAACTCGCCTTGAGAGTATGATAACCATCGCCACTCGCGTGATGAGACTTCGGAGATTTTGGAACAACAAAAGGAAAATACAAAAACCATCTTTCGATTTCGAGCATTAAGACATGAAATTCAAAATGGGCTAAAAAAAAACAAAGGCGGCTCCAACAACAACTCTGGCATAATTCTTTAGCATCCTTATCAATGGTAGGCCACCATAATCCTATGTGTAAAATATTCTAAGTTGTTGGTTTTCCTGCATAATGACCTCTTGCAACCCATTCATGTGCCTCTGACAATATAATATGTCTTTAATGCTCTAATACACATCATTTCTCTCCTAATGTCTCATATGGGTGGGATGTCATATGTTGCACCTCTATTTTATTTTTTGTGCTATACATCTGCTCATGTTCTCTTGTTATGAGTTTTTCAATCCTGGTTGTCTCCAAAATATGTTGTAGTCATAATTGTAGCCTACCACTTTCAAGTAAAAATAGCCATGTGATGGGATCAACTCAAGAACGTTAAGCACATTGATGAGAAGAGGATTTCATGGAGTAAGTTTAAGGGATATTTCCAACAATAATACTTGTTGGAGTATTATTGTGATAAAAATATGAAAGAGTTCTTTGAAATCATGTTTGGGAGCATGACAATGGAGGAGTATGAGAGGAGTTTCTTTGAATTACTCAAGTATGTTGGCTTCATAAAGGATGATAAGGTAAAAATTAAAATATTATGGAGTGGTATACCTTCTTTCTACAATGATAAGATACATTATGAAGAGCCTATGACATTGAAAGAAACCATAATGAAATAAAAGTACCTTTATGATAAGAATAGAGATATTCTATCCTTTCAAAAGACTTGGGATGATAAGGAGAAAGGAAATACGGAGAAAATAAACAAAGGTTTTAAGACACCATTTTACATAAACAACTCTCAAGCATATTAGCAAGGGAATTCAACACATAATGAGCCCAAGATGACATATTTATTTGGAAAAAGGACAATAAAACAACCCATAAAATGTTGGGGATGTGAGGGAGACCACTTGTATAGGGATTTCCCTCACAAAGGAGAAAGGATGAGGATTTTTCACAATATTCAGATGGTTGATATAATTGAGGACATGTGAAGACACATGCTAAAGATTTATGCAGCCTTAGCTAACAAGCAAGTAGAGTACCAATCTCCCATGATTGAAGTAGAAGTTAATATTGTTGGAATACTAAGAGGGGGGGGGGGTGAATTAGTATGAGCACTTTATACAAATTTTAACCACAATATATATTATTTCACTTTATCAAAAATGTTCAATAGTTTATCATCAATATATAATCTATGATTGCATTCAATATATATATCATAAGCATGTAATCATAAGTAGCATCACATCAAGAACACAATACACCAATACTTACGTGGAAACCCAAATGGGAAAAAACCATGGAATGATTTCTTATATATATCAAGAATTCATTCATAGTAAGGACCAACTTCCAAATTCTCCAGTTGCAACTGGAAGGAGGCTACAACCCCCTATTCTAAAGCTCCAACCTAAAGGAAGCTACAACTCCCTAAATTCTCTGGCTCCAACCATAAGGATGCTACAACCCCAAAGTTCTCTGGCTCCAACCGGAAGGTGGATAAAACCACCTAGTTCTTAGGCTCCAACTTGAAGGAATCTCCAACTCCCTAATTCTTTTGCACCACACAGAAGGAGGCTACAACCCCCTTTCCTTGCCTCATCCTTCCTCCCTAAAATATAAATGTAGACCAATTGTCACTACCAATATCGCTACCATTGTCACTTCCACTGTATCTGCCACTATCATTGTCATTGTCGCATAAACTTGTAACTTGTCAACCTTTCATTGTATCCAAACTGTCATTGTCAACCTATCCAACCTGTCATTATCACTAATACTCAAATATATCCTATCACATGGACCATATACCAAGGACACCTCTCAACTAGATGTCCAACATCACCAAAACATGCCTCTACCAAGCATGTACCAATATCACCAACATACCATCACAAGGTATGTGTCTCAACCATGTACCAAATCATGTACCAAAACATCAACCTATACCATACCAAGCATCAATTGTGTACCACAACCTATACCACAACAAGTGCATCAACCATGCACCAACCCTTGTACCAAACCATGCATCAACCATGCACCATAATCGATATGATATGTCTCAACCATCAACCATGTACATCAACACCATACCATGTACCAATCATATACCGTATCATGTCATACACCATATACCAATAAACCAAAATATGAACCGGAAATGTATCTCACCAAGCATACCTCAACCAACATGTACCATGCATCCAATGATGTGCCTCAAGACATAAACCAAATCTCACAAGCACATGCCTCACACATGCTCCTCAATATCACAAAGATGCAACCTCATAACACAATATACCAATCCTCAAGTATGGACCATAACATGTAACCAAACCATACACCAAGATAACCAATAATGCTTCTAATCAGTGTACCATAGCATCACCAAGATGTACCATATCACATACTATCATCACCATGCATGTACCATAACAGCATAACCCTAACCTTTAATACTTACCTATGATATTGTAGCTGACTTGCTGTACTGTAAACTGACATGTAACTCTTCCAAATTCCTCAGCAACCTGGTACCAACATCCCTTCACAACCTTTCACAAGTTCTTTTACATATACGTGACTTTCTCTTCTATAGCTCGTGGATATTTGCGCTTTCCTCAACTAGATTTTAATGTTTATGCCATTATTATAGTTCTTTGCATTTCAATAGATAAGAGCATCATAAGAACAAGATCACTGAGAAATACACATTTACAAGAGACACAACATTTATCCTGGGAAAC
>JZKD02S2443557.1:0-30155 GCA_000966675.3 Picea glauca | reverse complement strand
GATTCATTAACAAAATCTGTGAGCACTGAGAAGTTCTCTTGGTGTAGAGGATCCATGGGCATTGTTGCCCTGGATTGTTGACTATGTAACCCTGTAACCCCCTGTGTGCAAAGAATACAACAAGTGGGAGAATGTTGAGTATGTGTTATATTATTTGCACGAGATGGAGTGTCTGAGCGTCTGCGCTGGACGTGTAGGGGGGCGGAGCCCCCCACGCGGGGGTTCAGGGGCAGTGCCCCCGAATTTATTTTTTTCGGGCCGACATATTTCCGGGACCACATGATATTAGGTGGTTTTTCGGTACATGGTTTTTTCCGATGGTTTTCTATTTCCGGTTAAGGAATTAGGGTTTTGGACTAATCCAGGTCATTGGTTTAGGGTTTTGGATGCCGTTGGCTCCTATATGTATATTTTATTCTAAACAATGTATCAATATAATATATGCTGGTTTTCCCGGTTTGGGTTTCCAGGTGAAAAATATCTGTGTAATGTTTGTATTTTCCATTGTATCTTTTCTGTTCTTTTCTGAATATCAGTTTGCAGTAGATATTGTACAAGGTTAGAATTTACAGGATCCTCTTCTCAAATATTGTTGGAAAGTTGTACATTCATTCTTATGATGACATTTTGTTTTGCATGTAGTGCACCATACATTTTTGTAATTTTTGTTTCGTTTCGTAATTTATTGTAACTGAATAGTTCGCGCAGCCATTTGTAATTGAACTTGAGCCCTCCCTAGATTATTTTTTCCTACCAGGGATGCTTCCAATTTCATTAAAAATTTCATATCTTTTGACTGCATCACAATCTTCTGTTGTGTCAAAGGGCAATGTATATGTGGAAACAATCCTGCAATAAACCACTACCTATGTTGTTCATATGGAATTTGGAATCTCAACCGACCCTTTAGTATCCTAAATATTTTATCATAATTGTGACTAACTCATTCACTGTCTACTTAATTTCCTTCATCTTTGTAATTCAATGCAACTTGGACTTAGGTTTCAGAAACTCTTTCAATAGATCTTGTATTTCATCCACCCATGTTCTAGTTTGTCCTGCAGGTGTAGTATTTTGATATTTCATATACCATATTTGTGTGCATTCTCTAAAGGTTGTTTCCAACTACGCAATCTTCACATCATCGTCCTGGACGTTTTTCACATCCCATATCATTTCAAAAATAAACAAATGTTGTTCTATATATTTTGTACCACCCCCTTGAAAGAGAGGCATTCTTAAAGTGGGATCTACTCCCACCATAATGTTCTGCATGGTATTCCTTCCTGATGCTACTAATTGATTATGAATGGGTGTACCTGACTACTTTTAGTACTATTTTTACTTCCTTCACTAACTATAATTGACAAATATTTTGATATTACCTCAGTTCTTGGTGACACACATGGGTTCATGGGTTCATGGGTTCAATGCAGAGTCTGATATGAGTGGGATCCTCTTCTACTGGACTAAGCTGACGGTATTTTCCTTCTGTGCACATAATTTCTTTGATCTAGAGTATTACACCAGTGTCTCTTTATTCAATATCATTTTGGTGTCCTTCTCTCTCAACCAAAATCCTCTTATTATTTGGTCTAAATCTCTTACCACTGCGCAATACTCCAATATATTTGTTCATTGCACACTCTCCATGTAATGTACCCGACCATCAACCCCACTGTCAAGCAACGCTACTACGTGGAATAAAACTTATATAGTATGCATTTAAATGAAGTTAAATGACTTAAAACAAAGTAAACACATAATTATTGCTACCATATAGACTTAATGGAAATAACAATAATTCATCTATGCAACAGAATTCGTGATAATATTACTAGCATCACAAACATGCTTTTTAATTGAAATTAAACACATAAAGATACTTATCTTTGAAACTGTAGTAAATCCACCAACTACATGCATACCTTCCACAAAACTCCTAGCCTTATAACACGCTACTCATCACACTCAGCAGTGGGTCACCCCCGAGCTGGGACCAAGCTCCACCCAAGGCAATGGAATCTTAGACTAGGTTGAGGTTAGAGGAAAACAACACAGAGCAACCAGAAGGATTCTCTCTAGGAGGCTTCTTACATCCACTACTCATGGACTCTCATTCCCCACATGGTTGTTCCACCTGGGAGTATACACCTTATGTTGGCCCTTCATTATGGAATATTGTGAAGAGTAAGGAAAAAAGTGCGAAGTACGAACTGCGCGGAAGACACATTGATCAAGATTAGGTTGAAGTGGTTAGAGAAGCAGAGAAGAAGGAGCGAAGTAAGGGAAGACAATCCGTTGGACGAGAATACTAAGGAGAATAGATCAACAAGGAAGATAGATCATGTACAACTTAACAAGCAAAAAAAGCCACTAATAGATGCTTTGGTGCACCTCGCAGGAAAGAAGGAAGGACAAGCTATCCAAGCCCGGAAAACGTGTGTCAAGTTGACGTAGGGTTTTAGATACCTACGGTTTTGACACCTAGGTTTCAGGCTAAGTTTGTCTAAGAGTCATTGTAATGTATAAATCAGGGTCAAGAGGACTTGGGTTGGGTTAGAGAATGTAATGAGAAATTATTGTCGTTGAGAGAGAGAAGTATTATGTCGAGAGAGAGTATGTGTTGTAAGATATTCAGCTGGGTGTGAATATCAAACCTACAGCTAGGTGTGTAGGGAGGGGAGAGAAAGAGAGAGAGAGCAGTAGAGAGATCTGCAAGATAAGAGCGCATATAGAACTGTATGTTTTCCTATAATATCAAAAACATAGTTATGTGGGCGTAGCCCTAGGGAGGGAGTGAACCACGTAAATCTTTTTGTGATGTGTGATTGATGTTCTATTCTTCTGCTTTATATTACTATGTTATTGCATCATTATGTTAGATCTGAGATATAACTGTGCGAAGTAGGGTTGAGCTGGTAAACGATAACCAGAACGATGTGTATTATTGTTTTGAATCCACTTTGCATTTCCTCTGGTTGTAGACACCTGTATCCTGCAACCCCCTATTGCTACTTCAGGTGAGACTACATCTTCTTTGCAGGGGTTGCCGGAAGGGATAGTAGTTAGGGCTTGTTGGTCTGTTGTTAGAGTTGAACCTTGGGTCTTCCCCTGTCCCAACAGATGGTTCCGTTATCGGGACCTAGATCTTCTTGAGGGAATGTCAAGGTGGTTTCCATCGAAGACAGAGATTCAGAAGTGGATAGAAGAACAAGAGAAGGACTTCACGAAAGCCCAGAATAGGAACCCTAATCTTAGCACATAAGACTGGTTGGGAAGGTATATCTTTACTGATATACACAAGATTTTCTTTGGAGGAATTCATAAGGAGCTATATGAATGGTTATCCAAATTAGCAGATACCTAGTTTGAGATCAGATCTAAACAACTTGTGGTTTGGATGTCAGCGTTGATCAATAAGGTCAAGAGAGTTGATAATGTCATGTCAAGAGCATTAGATCACTGGTTTTATAGCACCATTGGAGGGTACATCACTGAGTTTTCTATTGACAGAGTAGAGTCATATAGCCAAACAGAGAGATATTTCTTTAAGGGGCCGAGGGGAAATTTTTTACACTTTTTGAAGTTGAAGACGAAGATGCTATTGCATGAGAAGAACATATTGAATATATAGTAGTTGGTCAGATTGAAAAGCTAATGTTCAAGAATTCAGATAGCGACAGCGACACAGAGGTTGGACATACGCGTAGTGGGAGAACCTTCAAAGAAGTTCCTCTGGTGAACTTGTTTGAGAAGAATCATGAACCACTAGCATAGGAAGAAGGTTTCTATAGTGGATAAGAAGAAGAGTTACTGAATGAGGAGCATTCTGAGTCCACTAGGGCAAATAAAGGGAAGACTGAAGAACCTCGCCGAGAATAATCGAAAACTTCAAGAATTGTACAGACTATTGAATTAAGTGTTATTACTCCTCCTATTGTTTTAGTAGCATTAAGTAACCAGATTAACCTAAGTTATCAGAGCACTCAGATAATTGGTACAAGTGGTTCAGTGCATACTCAGTCAAGAACCCTAGGAAGATCTATGGCAGATGAGATGAGGTTACCCACCTTTAGGGGAGATGGATTTGAAGATCCTGATCAGCATTGGCACTTATCCAAAGCTGTATGGAGTATTAAGAATGTCACTGACTAAGATGTTAAGAGAGCTCAGTTTAGTACTACCCTGAGAGACCGTGCACTAAGATGGTACATGAAGTTTGTCCAAGGAGTTGCACAGCTGAAACCGCTAAATGAGATTAAGACTGCATTTATTGTTGAATTCAAGAAACCCAAGTCAGAGTCACAATGCATTACAGAGCTGAAAGAAATCAAGAAGAGAGTAGCTGAACTTGTTTGGGAGTTTGATAAGAGGTTTTAGACCCTGACAGGTCATTTGAGTTTTCAGATTCCAGACGAACAGAATAAAGAATGGTTCATTGTTGTCCTCTTACCACACATCAGAGTCCCTCTGATGCAACAGAAGATCGCTTCACAAGCTAAGGCATTGGAGATATCCATGAAACTAGAATCAACCCCTGTGGGAGAGTCCAGCTCAGGTACGAGTCAAATTTTGAGTCAGCTAACTAGCATATCACTGCAGGTCGAAGATATGAATAAGGATAAGGAAAAAGATAAAAGAGAAGATATTTGGTGTATCAGATGCAAATCAGAGGGCCATGACAAGAAGCATTGTCCTCTATTTCATAATTACTTGGCTTCAGGAGCTCCGAGCCCTTTGAATCGGGTTACTCTACCTTGGTGCGAGGTATGTAGAAATTGACATCGCCATGGTGAATGTTATTACATGAAAATATATGTCCAGACACCTACCGACCTTTACTGCACATTATGTAAATCTGTGGGGAATAATGAGAAATATTGTAGGGCTTATGACCTCTTGCATGAAATATCAAGAGACACATATAGAATTCAAGGAAAAGTACAACAAGAAGGAAATACTACGTAGTTTAACTCCCCAGGAAGAGGAAACTTCAACCCTTGTAGTGAATTCAGAGGAAGAGGAAGAGGAGGAGGTATGGGTCAAGGTCGAGGTCAGATCATTTGTTATAACTACACATAGCTAGGGCATTTAGCAAGGGACTGTTAGAACCCTTGTACTACTTGAAACTACTGCAACGCATTTGAACATGTTATTGAAGATTGTCCTGTGCTATTAGCCAAAATTCAGGAGAGACGAGGAGGAAACCCACAAGTACAATTAATCTCTACAAAACCTCGCAGAGTGGATCCTAGAGTCATTGTTATCACTAGAGGAGGTGTTGCTACAGGAGAAGACAGGATGATTCCAGCAAACACTATAGACGAATCAAGGGTCAGAAAAACTGCAGAGAAGACACCAAAGTTTGATCCAAGGAAAGAAAAGTAGATATTTGAAAAGGCAAGAAGAGAAATTGGAGGAGATCAAGTTTCTTCATCAAAGGCACAACCAGAAGTGAGAGAATGTGGGATGCATCTGGAATTCGATCATTCTGCATCACCAGGAGAAGGAAAAGAGGTAAGCAAGCTTGTTATTTTCTTGTATACGTTCATTAACTTGATTAAGGATGAAAGATCCATACAAGAACTACAACACTTGATCTGACAGTATGAACCGGGGAAGGTAGACCCTCTGCTAAATAGAGCAGTACATCAAGTATCCTAAAAGAGAAGGACAAATAAGGAACTACACCTTAATGCTCAGATTGGAGATTATGATATAGATTATCTAGTACTCGACTTAGGATTAGAAGTCAATGTTATCATGAAGAAGACCTGGGCACTTATGGGAAAACCTAAGTTAATTTAGTTCCCTATCAGGCTTAGGATGGCTAATCAGCAGGTAGTAAGCCTCTTTGGGAGACTGGAGCATGTCCCTGTGGACATCGATGGGGTAAGAACATTTGTGGACTTCGAGGTGATTGAGATAGTTGACGATAGTTGTCCTTATCATGCGTTGTTAGGCATTGATTGGGCTTTCAACAATTCCACTATTGTTGACTTAAAGAAAATAAGAATGACATTTCAAGGTGATGGTCTTAGGGTCATTGCACCTCTAGATCCTGATGAAGGTCGCAGATACATAGAGCCCTTCAGAGAATAAGATCGTGCATACGAGCTAGATAATATATATAAATTGACAGCGATGCAATATGATTACATTAACCCTACAACCGATGGGAATTTAAGATGGCGAAGTGACAACACATGTTCATCGGATTCAGAAGAAGCACTGGAGAACTGGCAGAACAAAATGTATGAAGTTTATGCATGGAGATGTGCTAGATTGACTAGATAAGTTCATTGGATCAGCACAACAACACTGTTGGCACTGGATGAGGCCTTGAAATCAATTCCAATAAGATGGTGGGGAGTAGACAAGCAAAACATCGCAGATTGGGTGCAATGTTGCACTTTGATGACAGTATGATTATCAGATCAGATAGAAGGATGTGAAGTTAGATACACAGGTCAAAGCTATCCGACAGACCATGTCTGAAGTTGTGATGAAGACTGGATCAACATTCCTCAAGAGAAGTGGGTGCATAAATTCATTATCATGTTGGATACAATGCCTATCAATTGGTATTTACAAGCAGAACTGTGCCTCACCACTGCAGATTGGCAAAATATGACTCATAATTTTGTAGCTACATTTTTATTTGAAAGTCAACACCCTACAATAGATCAATATTTATAGGTTGTAAGACATAAATTATTAGAGGCACCTAACCTCCCTCTAGATAAATATGAGGATGAATGGACTGCACCTCTTCAGAAATTGCAAGGATGTTACAATATCAATGTCAATGAAGACGATGATCCTAGGAATGTGAACATCGCATAAACAGAAGGAAATTTTCATCACAATTTTTTCATCAAACATTTTAGTCCTCGGATAGATATTTCCAAAGGGCTACCGTATGCCTACAACATAGATCGTATGCAAATGTTATGACCCTGAGAAGTTGATGTACTAACTTACCCAAACGGGGCCCAAATGACTTTTGGCACTTCATCTCCTAGGGTTAGGTTTTTGGATGTTTAGGGTTTTTGACTCTCCTGTTTATTGTAAAAAGGCCTTCAGAGCCTCATTGTAATCTTCTTCTTTTGAATGAGCGCAGTCGTCACATCTCTTCTCAGAGATAAGTCGCCACCATTCCAGTAAGCTTGTTTTTCGCTGCATTTTAAAATTTCATCTTATTTCCTTATTGAATAGAAAACCAATTTTATTGTATCTCTGTTATTCTGTGTTAAGCATCTGTTAATAATCTGTAGTCATTTCATTCTGCTCATAAAATCTAGATCAGTGGTATTAGAGCGGTTTGATCATTTTTGTCTTAATGCATGTCCCCAATGATGTCATAATACAAAGAATTGGGTCTCGAGCTTGTTTCTCTTGAGGACCAAATCTATCGCACGCCCAAACGACCTCTCATGGCAGGAGAAAATAAATATGACAGGACAGGAGATCCTTTCAAAATGTTTCTTGAGGAATCCCTCATGCAACAGAGGAACGAGATGATGTATAGTTTTGTGCAAATCCTTCGGCAGCTACCAATAGGCGACTCATCTTCTTTGAGCGGAGGCGTCGCCCCCTTCAAGGTACAAATAAACTTCAATATTCATATATTTGAAGGTCAGATAGACGCAGATGGTGTGGACAAGTGTTTGAATCTACTAGAAGGGTATTTTTCTTTCCATAACTTTTCGAATAGAGAAAAGATTACTTTTGCACTCCTCAAAGTCGTTCCCCATGTCAAATATTGGTGGGAAACTTTCTGTGAGCAAAAGGATACAGAGGAACCCTCATTATTTACAGTCATGACCACCTGGGAATCCTTCATGGATGTTATTAAGGAACAATACTACCCTGTTGCAATTTATGACAACTTGTATACCAAATGGACCACATTGTGGCAAGAAAGAGACCAGGTAGTGCCAGAGTTCACAAATATCTTCCATTATACCTTGTGCACCAAGTTGGGTATCAAAGATTCAAAGAGACATCTAGTGATCAAGTATCATGGTGCTCTGCATTGATACATCCAGATTGAAATGGAATTTCTAGACATCTCATCCTTGGGTGCAGCCTACTGATATGCCATCAAAATCAAACAGAAGCTCAAACAAAAGACACGGCAATTTGGGCCCGGGAACCCCTCACAGCAAAATCTAGGAAAAGGAGGCCCCAACCCACAGAACAAAGGACAGAGAAAAGATGGATAGTATCAGGACAACCAGTCCAAGCCGCAATCAAATAAGGACATCGGAAAGACAAAGAAAGATACCTATAAGTGGTGCGACTTCCATAAGAGCCCTTGGCATAACATTGTTGATTGTCGCTCAAAGGAGTCACTGGTGGCCGAAGTGAAAGCCTTTGAATCAGATGCAGGTTCTGACTCTGAGACAGAACTAGAAAGGGTAAGACAGATCATTAACGCAGAACCCAGTGCCATCGTTGCTACCACGAATCTCCAGCCTAATGAACCAGACAAGCCAGAAGAAGGAGAGTGCCTCTTCCATTCATAGATGTGGGTAAAAGGAACCCTGCTGCACTTCATCATTGATAGAGGTATCCAGAAGAACCTCATATCAACATAGGTTTTCAAGCAGCTGGCCCTACCAACAATGTCGCACCCACAACCCTACACCATTGGATGGCTCCACCAAAGAGGCAATCTTCGCTTCAACTAACAATGTCGACTGTCATATGGCATCAAGCCCTTCAAAGACAAGGTATTGTGTGATGTTTCTCCTCTCAAAGTTTGTGATGTTCTTTTGGGCCAACCTTATTGATTGAAATGTCATGTTGTATATGAGTCTAGGCCTCATAGTGTTATTATTACTTTGAATAGGAAATTGTACAGGATACTCGAGGCAGTCCTACCTAGTGTTATTTCCTTGATCTCTTCCAAGCAATGCAGGAAGGTCATCTCTAGGTCGGGGAAGCTTGTCTTCTTCATGATTCACTCTCGGAATGAGTGAAATATCATAGCTACATCTAGGGTCTCTGCGCCCAACCTCTCCACACAACAGAAGAAAGTAGAGAAGGTCGTCAAAGAATACTCGAATATCTTCTCCTCACCTACCAGGGTACCTCTGCACTGTCAGGTCAAGTACCCCATCCATCTGACCCCCGAAGCACCACTTCCCAATGGGCCAGTATATCGTCACTTTATGTTAGAGAATGAGGAGATAAAGTGACAGATCCATGAACTTCTATACAAGGGGCACATCTGTCCCAGATCATCACCTTGTGGGAGCCTAATCATGCTAGTACAGAAGAAATATGTAACCTGGTGACTCTGCATTGATTATCGAGCCTTGAAAAAATCACAGTCAGAAACTGGTACCCAATTTCCCGAATCGACGAACTCCTTGATCAACTCACGGGGGAAAAATACTTCAGTAAGATTGATCTGAAGTCTGGCTACCACCAGGTCTTGATAGAATAGATAGATGTATGGAAGATCGCCTTCAAGTCGAAGGAAGGCCTCTTTGAATGGTTGGTCATGCCCTTTGGTTTGAAAAATTCTCCAGCCACTTTCATGAGGATGATGGATGATATCCTGCAACCATTCACCAATAATTTTGTAGTGGTGTATCTGGATGACATTCTCATTTATAACAAGACTTAGGAAGAACACTTGCAACATATTCAACAGGTTTTGCACACCCTGCATCAATAGAAGCTATACACAAACTTGGAAAAATGATCCTTCGGCATGGACAGGGTCCATTACCTGGGCTACATCATTGATCAACATGGCATACATGTGGATCCAGCCAAGATCCAAGTCATCTGTGATTATCCATCCCCAACCACACTCACTAAGATTCATAGCTTCTTGGTCCTTGCCAATTTTTACTGTAGGTTCATGTTGGGATTCTCCCATATTGCATGGGCCCTCAGCCAAACAACCAAGGGTGGTGGTAAGGAAAAACTTGCATGGGGCCACTCCCAACAACAAGCATTTGATTATTTGAAGTAGTGCTTGTGCTCAGCCCCAGTACTTTCACTACCAAACCTACAACAACGCTTTGATATCGAGACAGATGCTTCAGATTATGTTGTGGGCGTCGTTCTCACTTAGCACGGACACCCCGTGGCCTATCATAGTGAGACACTATCAGATGTTGTTCGTAAGTACCCTACTTACGACAAAGAAATGTACTCCATTGTGCAAGCCTGTCTCCAGTGGAGACATTACATTCTTGATAAGGAAACAACCATCCACACCGATCATAAGCCACTACAGTTCATGCAGACACAAGGAAAATTATAGAATGACCGCTATCAAAAGTGGTCCACATATTTACAGCAATTCCACCTCAACATCAACTATAAAACAGGAAGCACCAACCGCATCGATGATTTCCTCAGTAGACTACCAGTCGTGACACTCACCACGGTGCTAGATGGCCATGAGACCTCTGGATGGCCCCAACTCTATGAGAAAGACCCAGACTTCACCACCACCTACCAAATGTTGGGTGCAAACACAGTTGTCGATAATTTCCATCTTCAGGATGGGTTGTTGTGTCATATGAGCCATATCTGCATTCCATCAAGCAAGCGAGCGAAGTTGATCTGGGAAGCCCACTACAGTCAGGTGATAGGACACTTCAGCGTCGAAAAGACAGTGGCGATGCTATAGAAACATTTCTACTAGCTGAAACTTTGACAGGAGGTTAGCAAGTATAGCAGGTCCCGCATTGCCTATGCTATTGCCAAACCGACCAATAAAAAATAGGGCATGTACACCCCTCTTCCTACTCCTGACAGGCCATGGGAATCCATCTCAATGGACTACATGTCAGGCCTACCGTTCACCAAGTGGGGAAATGACTGTATTTTTGTGGTTGTTGATCGCTTTTCTAAGATGGAAATTATGGTTGCCTATAAGAAGAGAATCACAGCAGAAGCCACTTCCAATCTCTTCTTTGAACAAGTTTGGGTACATTTTGGAATCCCACAAACCATTGTCTCAGATCGGGACATTTGATTTCTCAGTACATTCTGGTCGAGCCTCTGGTCACTGCTGGACACCAAGATCACCAAATCCATGGCCTTTCACCCCCAGACAAATGGCCAAACCGAGGTCATAAACGAATGATCGTGCATATATTGTACATGTATAATTCCAAGCACCCTCGCACATGGGATGAGAGTCTTCCCTATGTCCAACATAGCTACAACTAAGCCCTGCATAGCTCAACTGGCCACATCCCCTTTCAGGTGGGGTTGGGATTCCAACCATTGGGTCCCATAGATATTGCACTTCCCCTTGTGATTACCTTGTCTGACTCATCTCCTACTCCATCTGAAGCTGACAAAGCCACCCGGTTCATTTAGCAGATCCAGCACATCCGCGTACAAGTTCAAGATATCCTGCAGAGGTCCAATGACAAGTACAAGTAGCTCCATGATCAACATCGGGTGCCACATAATTTTCAGGTGGATGACAAAGTTTGGTCACACTTGCAGAAAAAATGCCTTACAGGACCCCATCGAAAGCTTTGCCCACTCTGTTATGGGTTGTACACCATCACCAAGGCTGTGGGGGATAATTCTTTTGAGATCAACATTCCTCATTTCCTTGGCCTACACCCAGTGTTCAATGTGGACCTCCTTCGGCCTTATTTACCACCATTATTGGACACCTCAGGCATAGCAGAACAACTGACACCAATAGATCTCAACCCAGATTGCATACAACAGGCATCCATTGATCATATTTTGGACACACAGATCAAGGGCACTTGACAAAAAAGGATCCAGCTTTATCGAGTCATCAAAGAAAGGAAGCTCCTGCACCAAGGCAAGTGGCTCACCCAAGGCCAAATTCAATAGACATTTCCTCATCCGATGGAGGAACTCAACGCAATGGAGACCATTGCTTCCTAAGGAGGGAGGATTGATCTAGGTGGATACCGGTGGCCACCCACCTTTTCCAACTGGCTCAAAACAACTTTCTCATAATTTTGGTAATTTACTATTTTTAGTTGTTTTTCAGGTCCTGAACTTCTGGATCAGTTTTAAGGCCCTAAACGATGTTTTTTTTGGGTATGGCATGCCATCAGGACTCGAAAAACTGCTAAAAATAGTAAATTACCATAATTGCTAGAAAGTTGTTTTGAGCTAGCTGTAAAAGGTGGGTGGCCACCAATATCCACCCGGATCAATGAGAACAGGTAATAACATAGAATTGCAATTAATAGAAATCCTTCCATTCATTCATTCAGATAGAAACAATAACATCAACACTAAACATGTGGATCAACGCTTCTCTGTTATATTCATTCAAATGATATGTGCATGGAATCATACAATGCTCTTCTGCGTCTCAACAAATCTCAGTTTCAAATATCTTTCAATAACAATAATCTTAGCTACAATACTCTTCAACAACCTTCAACTAAATTGCAACAACAACCTCATTTGGGCATACAATACATTTATTTATACAAAACGAGCTCATAGATCTTTTCCCTCCGACTACCTTAGAGATATCTTATCGAAATAAAATCTTTCAACTACTAAGGATTTATTACAATAAATGTTTGAGACAAACATTTAAGAGAAAAAGCTTTGAATCTGTACTACAAGCTACTACATTAAAGGAAAATACACTCCCCATCGATCTCATGCGATGGTTCATCTCCTAAATATTTAATATGTTATTTAATTACAATCTTTTCAAGATATTTCATGACATGCCATTTTTAATATTCAAAAAACACTTCAAAATGCACGCTAGGGTGTTGAGGTGTCTTCCACTTGTGCCTTGATGACAATGTTCCTGCATCATACTCCTCTCAACAAAAAATCATGGACTCTTTCCCATGATCTCTTGCACTAACTTTTCATGCTTCTGAATATTTGCTTCATTTACCCAACTGGCATCTTCTATTGGGTGTCCTTTCCACTTTACCAAATACTCAAAATAAGTATTTCTCCTGGTCTTCTTACTAGTTCTCTGATCTATGATCTTCTCCATCTGCAAATTTTCTGCTATAGGAATCTGCTTCTCCTACTGGATCTCTTTCTGATCTTTTGATCCTTTGTCATCTTCCCTATAAGGATACAGGTCTAAAATGTTGAATATGGGTGATATACCCACATCTTCTGGAAGCTCTATCTCATAATCATTTTCCTCAAATTTCCTTAGGATCTTGCATGGTCATATCTTCTTCAGCTTCATTTTTTTATATGTTCCCCTTGGGAACATTTCCTTCCTGAGATGTGCTAGAACTTGATCTCCCACTTCAAATTGAATTTTTCTCCTATGATGATCAACTATGCGCTTATATTCTGTGTTCGTCTTCTGTAACTGCTCTTTGATCTGATTATGAAGCTTCTGCATTTTTGCAATGAAGTCTTCTCCTCCAGCGCTTCTGAATTCATTCTTCTCCAAATATCTCAACTTTGATACTCCTCTTGGATTTATCCCATATACTATCTAGAATGGGCTCTTTTCTGTACTTCTGTTTGGTGAGTCATTGTATGCAAACTATGCTTGTGAAAAAATTTGATCCCATTGGCTATGATGTTCAATGACCATACTCCTTATCAAATTTCATAAACTTTGATTTACCACCTCAATTTTTCCATCTGTTTGAGGGTGATATGTTGAACTAAAGGAAATTTATGTTCCCAACTTCTTCCACAACATTCTCCAGAAATGACCAACAAATTTAGTGTCCCTGTCTAAGACAATACTCTTAGGAAACCCATGAAGTCTCACAACTTCCTTGAAAAACAAATTTGCAATGTGCATTGCATCATTAGTTTTTTGGCATGGGATAAAGTGTGACATCTTTGAAAATATATCCACTACAAAAAATATGGAGTCACTTCCCCTTTGTTTCCTTGGCAATCCCAACACAAAATCCATGCTTATTGCATCCCAAGGCCTATCTGGAATAGGCAATGGTTGATACAATCCAGTGGTTTGTTTCTTTCCCTTTGCATGCTGGAAAATATTACATATGTCCACAAATTTCTTCACCTATGCCCTCATACCTGGCCAATAGTATGAACTATTCAAGTGTGAAAATGTCTTTCCATGGCCAAAATTTCCTGCTAGACCTCCACTATGTTTTCCCTTCAACAAATTCTCTCTCATTGAGCACTTTGGTATGCACAACCAACAACCTTTAAACAAAAATCCATATTGAATCATATACTCTATCCACTGGCTTTTGTCTCTAACCATAGGATTTTCACATGCTTCATATGCCTCTTTAAAATTTGGATCATCACAATACATCTCCTTAAGGTGTTCAAACCCTAAGGTTTTCACTTGAAATTCCTACATAATCAAACATCTCCTGCTCAATGCATAAAAAAACTTTGTTAGCATTACCAGAAATATGTTTAATGACAAAAGTGAAATTTTGCATAAACTCTATCCACTTAGCATGTATTTGATTTAACTTCTCATGTCTGGTTATGAATTGTAAAGCCTGATTATCGTTATACAAAACAAATTCTTTTGGAACAAGGTAGTGCCTCCATTTATTCAAGGATTGAATTATTGCATAAAATTCTTTATCATATGTGGAGTACTTTCTCTTAGTTTCATTCATCTTCTCACTGAAATATGCAACATGCCTATCATCTTGGCTCAAGACTTCTCCAATTGCAACTCTACTAGCATCACATCTTACTTGAAATATCTTCCTCAAATATGGCAATACCAGAATCGGTTGTTCTGTTATCTTCTCCTTTAATATATTGAAACTTTTCTCAACTTCTTCTATCCACTTGAAATACTTGTGCCTCTTCTTCACTGTATCTAATATTGGTGCACAAATTCCATTGAAATTGCTAATGAACTTCCTATAGAAACTTGTTAATCCATGAAAGCTTCTCACCTCGAATATGCTTCTTGGTGATGGCCATTCTTTGATTTCTCTCACCTTCTCTATATCCATATTCAATTCATTTGAAGAGATTAAAAAACCCAAGTAAATGAGTTATGTTCTCATAAAAGAGGACTTCTTCAAATTTATCAGCAACTTCTTCCACTACAATCTTCTCATCACTAATGTTAAGTGTCTCAAATTCTCTTCTTCAGTTTTACTGAAGACTAATATATCATCCATATATACAATCACAAACTTACCAATGAAATTTTTCAATACCTCATTCATCAACCTCATAAAAGTATTTGGGGACATTCATACAATCCTTCATTTGTTTTGAAGGTTGTTTTCCACTCATCACCTTCTCTCATCCTTATCTGGTGATATCCACTCTTCAGATCTATCTTTGAAAAATAATTTGCTCCACTCAAAAAATCCATTAAGTCATCCATCCTTGGTAAAGGAAATCTATACCTGATAGTGATCTTGTTTATGTATCTTGAGTCTATACACATTCTCCATCCTCCATCCTTTTTCGGACTTAACACAGTTGGTACTATGCAGGGACTCAATCTTTCTCTGACCAAACCCTTGTCCATCAAATTCTAGACTTGTCTCCTTACCTCCTCATTCTCTTGAGGTGTTAATCTGTACGTTTCTTTGTTCGTTAGACTCACTCCTGGTATTAGATCAATGTGATGGCTAATACTCTTGATGGGTGGCAATGAGCGAGGTAACTCATCCCCTACTATGTCAACAAAATTTTCCAACAACTCTTGAATTTTTTTAGGAAGATCATCCATAGAAGTACTTGTAAGGATAACTTTGGGTTTCCTCACCACGACAAATTGCATCTCATATTCCTTCTTGACTTCACTCAAGAGTTCCTTTCCACTCATGAGAAGAATACTTGTGTTGGCTTCTTCCTTTAATTTATTTTCCTCTATTGGTAGTAACATGTGTGTCCTACCATTCTTCTCCAAAGTATAAGTATTTTTTCTCGCATCATGAATGACATTTCTGTCAAACTTCCATGGTCTCCCCAACAAAACATGGAATACATCCATGGGAATCACATCACACAAAATCTCATCTCTATATCCTCCTATCTTAAATTCAACTAGGAATTGTTTAGTTACCATTATCGGGTGTCCTTTTTGCAACCGTGAGACTCTATACAGACTCGATTGTGCAGTTGTCTCTAGCTCCAATTTATCCACCATCTCTGTGGATATTAAGTTATCAGTGCTCCCACTGTCAATTATCACTTTGCATACCCTATCTTTAGTCTTGCAAGCAGTTCTGAACAAACTGTTCCTCTGCACTGGTTTTTCAACCTTTGGCTTTGGCTTCAAGAGAACCTTCTTCATCATCAAATTTTTCCCATCTTCTGCACCTTCTGCTTCATGATTCCACTTCTACGCTTCCGAAATGTGAGCTTCACCTCCTCCTTCTTTCTTTCTCTCGGGGCACTCACAAGACATGTCTCATGTCTTTCCACATGCATAACACTTCACTTATCATCTTCTTCCTCTTCCTCTTCCTCGAGGAAAAGAGTTTCTTCCACCATATTGTCTCCCACAGGAACTTCCTCCTTTTTCTGAGTGACTATGTGGTTTTCCAGTATCAACCTTGGGATTATGTGCCTTATCATGGAAAATTCCCTTGCCTCTGTTTAGAATTATTCCTTTTCTTCGTTGGCTCTATTTTATGGCCAACTTATCCTCCGCCTTCAGTGAAATCTGATAAGCATCCTCCAATGTCCTTACTGTCATCATGATGATTTCATCCTGGATTTCATATCTCAAGACATTAATATACCTGAAAACCTTTTCATCATCTTTTTCTCTCTGTCCAGCCCTAATGTTCAACTTGTAAAACTCCTATGTGTACTCTTTCACTGTCATTCCCTTCTATCTCAGGTTTTGCAACTTCCTAAACAGATTTATCTAATAATCCTTGGGTATGAATTTAGCCTTCAACTTGGCTACCATTCTATCCCAATTCTTGATCTTTTGCTTTCCTTTGCACCTTCTGTTAGCCTGTAGTTCATCCTACCACAACGCTACATGTCCTTTTAATCTGGTGACAACATGCTTCACCTTCCTCTCCTCATCGACATCTTCATATTCGAAGTACTTGTCCATTGATCTTATCCAATCCAAAAATTCTTTAACATATAAATTTCCTTCATACATCGGGATGTCTATCTTCGATCTAACTCCCAACTTGACAACAACTTTCAGCATGCGTTCTTCTGCAGCATCCTCTACAACAACTTCTTCAACTTCCAGTTCTTCGTTATCTACATCATTGACATCTCTAGCATCAGGTGCTCTCCTTTGTGTTGTCTCCATAACATATCCCTTTCCATGGCTCTATTTTCTACAGGTGGCTTTGCATGTCTTCTAGGGCAGCATGGTGCATAACTTTTCTCCTTTACACAACTACCACTTGATGTATCTGATACCACTGGATGTTATCAGACTACCTCTTCTTTCCTACATAAATTAATTATGTGGCTCTGATACCACTTGATGGTATTAGACTATCTCTTTTCACCTCCTCACCTTTGCCTACTATCTTCAAGGAAAATCATGCTTTGATACCACTTGAGGGTATCAAACAAAACCTTTTCTTAGGCTCTGATACCACTTGGTGCAGCCCCCCCTTCTCTCCTAAGGGTTGTACGACTTCTCGGTCTATGATATTCAAATCTCTGAGCTGGATCAGCTCTTCGGGACCCTGATATCCCCCAAATCAATTCTACATAGACCCCTTTTCCCCTTAGGTGTAGGTCCTATGAGACCCGCATCTCCTGTTAAGCCCCTACTCCCTATTTGAAATTGGAATAAAAATAGGCACTAGATGATTCTGCTAGGCCCTTTCCATTATGTAACCATGAGCTATAACCTCAGTCCAACCCTCTTTGCAACTTTGGGCTTCAGTTGTTTTGACTGCAACTTGTCTGTTTTTCTTTGAGCTCTGAACCGCGAACTTACCCAACAAGATCTACGATTCTCGTCTCTCCAACAACCAATGGTTGTGATCCATTTCGGGACTTCAGTGTTTGGGAGTTCCAAACATCTTAACACTCCTTTTCCCCAAATTTCTTCTCCTCTGAAGTATGCAGATCTCTGCCATGTATTATCCTGAATCTAATGGTCCAGATCTACTTCATCCTTCGTGACTTCGTGAAGTTTTCTCTTGCTCCACACAAGACTTTGAGAGTTCTTTCTCACGAACTCTCTTATCCACTGCCACGTATCCTCGCTGCAACCAACAGTTAGGATTACTTCTTGTCTTGAGGACTTTAGTGATCTTGACTCTTCAACACTTCAAAATCTTCGAACCACGAAGTGCCAAAAGACTCCACGGATAACCTCCATGCAACTCTCCCACATCTGACGGTTTGGAACGATCACACTTCCTCCTAAACAAATCCTGCTCGTTAATTTGGGAAATCTTAAAGGGATCCTCCCTATTGAATAATTCTCCCCCATTATCTCTTCTGAGCTTGTTCCTCCTTCAAACTTTTACTCCTTAGATCATTTTCTTATACGTTTAGTTGAAATTGACACTGTGCACGCCTTGCAACAGGTTTTCTTCCATGACTCAACTTATTTATGAGCGACTTTGCACACCTTGCAACAATTCTTTACACTCTTCTACAAATACTCTTAAGTTACTCCTCCTGGACTTGTGAGTCAAAAGACTTTGTCAATGCACTCCTTGCATACAAATCTCCAAGTTATCTCTCCTGAATGTGTTCCTCCTTGACACTCTAAACTTCTCAAAATGACTTCTTTGATACTTAGTCAAATATCGACCCTACTCACACCTTGCAACATGATTCCTTCAACTTAACTCTTGATGGGAGACTGTTCACTCCTTGCAACAATTCTTATACAACTCAATTGTTCCTCCTGAACAATATGACTCTAAGTTTGTTTCCGCCTATGCACACTTTCAAGCTATCCCTCTTGAACTTTCTGATTCAAAATAGACTCTTTCCATGCACACCTTGCAGACACTTATGAACTCCTTGAAAACAAAAGCTTCATGTTATCTCTTATGAGCTTCTGAGTCGAAATAGACTTTGTTAATGCAGACTTTGCAGACACTATGCATTCCTTGCATGGGATCATAGAAGAGAAACAATTGAAACTTATCTAATCCTCACATATTCATACATTCAACCATGTAAATGCATTCATAACATAAGAACAAGTAATAACAGAGAATTGTAATTAACAAAAAGACTACCATTCATCCATTCAGATAGACATAGTAACAACAACACCAAACATGTGGATCAACGCTTCTCTGTTATATTCATTCAAATGGTATGTACATGGACTCATACAATGCTCTTTTACGGCTCAACAAATCTCATCTTCAAATAGCTTTCAGCAGCAATAAACTTAGCTACAATACTCTTCAGCAACCTTCAACTAAATTGCAACAACAACCTCATTTGGGCATACAATACATTTATTTATACAAAATGAGCGCATAGAGTTTTTCCCTCCGACTACCTTAGAGTTATCTTATCAAAATAAAATATTTCAACTACTAAGGATTTACTACAATAAATGTTCGAGACAGACAGATAAGAGAAAATGCTTCGAATCTGTACTGCAAGATACTACATTAAATGAAAATACGCTCCCCATCTATCTCATGTGATGGTTCAACTCCTAAACATTTAAGATGTTCTTTAATTACAATATTTTCAAGATATTTCATGACATGCCATCTTTAATATTCAAAAATCACTTCAAAATGTGTGCTAGGGCACTGGGTTGTCTTCCACTTGCACCTTGATGATGATGCTCCTGCATCACTTGTCTTCACGAGGATCAAAGAAGATCAATTTGTTGAATTATATATCTTTGGAAGCTATTTTCCCTATTGTAGCTAACCATGTAAATAAAGTTTTGATATAGTGTTAACTTTATGTCAAGCATCAAACACATGACAAGTGTTAACCTTATGCCAATACAACCATATGCCATGTGTCAATCTCATAACACCTCTAAGAGGGATTCTTAGGGAGGTTGTAGTGACTAGCTTAGGGAGGCTTCTTAAGAGGGCTGCTTAGGATGGTTGGAGTGGCCAGCTTAGGGGGTTGCTTAGGGTGGTGGTATGACAGTTGTATAACAACTGTCATACAATCCTAAGACAACAATTTAGGGCAACCTCTAGAAGAGACAAAGGAAGTGACCTTTGGGAGCATTAGGAGGTGGCTCTTGGGAACATTAGGAGGTGGCTCTTGGGAACTTTAGGAGGTGACTCTTGGCAGCCAAAGGAGGGCAGGTATGACAGTCGTTATACAATTGTCATACATTCTTAGGGGGTTGCTTAGGGTAGCCAAACCAACCTATAAAAAGGGGCATCCACTTACCATTTACATACCTTTGTTTTGTTGGAGTCTTCTATTGAGGCAAGGCATCTATTTGTTGAAGTATTTTACGCTAGTATATGGCTGCTAGTTGCTAGAGTCTTCTATTGTTCCTTGTTGATATAAGGATTCTACAAATACTATGTTAAATCTGCCATAACTCTGCTACAACAAGAAGGAAAGTCAGTTATCTTTTTCCCTCTGAGTCCTAGCTAGTTACTCTAAAGTCTTGTACTGGTATTGTACTTTGTTGAAGAATCTAAAGAGAAGTTTTGGCTGGGTTTTCTACCCCAAGAGGGTTTCCCAGGGTATACTTGTGTTCTCTATGTGATTGTCTCACTTTCAGTGATCCTGATATATGAAATATGTATTGGTATGTTGGTTGTATGATGTAAATTTTTAAATATACCTACATGCATCAATTTTTCAACATGGTATCATAGCTTCCCTAAAAGAAGCCATTTCTACAAATAATTATTAGATTTGGTAAGAGAGACTATTCTAAACTCAAATGTTTCTGTTGTGAAAATTTGGGACATCTTTCCAGAGATTGTCCTCTCATAAAAGAGGTCAAAGAAAGGAGGAAAAAAAAAGAAATCATGCTCATATTGTTGAAGATTATGAACCTGTTTTCAAGAGAGAAAGAAAAGAAGATTTAGATGAAGAGTATGTTTTGGTGGCATCTCTTACTAATTCTGTAAATTATGATGATGAAACATGGCTTTTGGATAGTGGTGCCTCCAGGCACATGACTGGTTTTAAAGACTCTCTTTCAAATATGACTAAGAAAGATTCTTCTCATCATGTGAGACTGGGTGATAACTCTTCTTATCCTATTAAGGGCATAGGAAATGTTTTTTACAGCTTAGATTCAAGAAAACATTTGAAAATGGAAAATGTTTTAAATGTACCTGGTCTGCAAAATAACCTCCTATCTATTTCAAAATTGGAAGAGAAAGGATTTTGAGTAGCTTTTGTCGATGGCCAAGTTCTTATGTGGCCAAGAGGAAAGAATATCGATGATGATATTATAATTGGTATACATGAATATGAGTTATACAAGTTAAAAGGAAAGAGAGATCAAGCCTTAGTAAATAGTACTATAAACCCATGTGAATTGTGGCATATAAGGTTCATTCATATTCACTATAAAGCCTTGCCAGTTGTCAGCAAGATGGTGAAAGGCCATCCAGAAATTCAATTGTTTCACAATGGTGTGTGCAAAGGATGTGCACAAGGAAAGAACGTGAAAAATCCTTTTCCAAGCAGTGACAGTAAAGAAAAAGGAGTTCTGGATCTAATTCATTCAGATGTGTGTGGACCTATGTCATCCACTTCACACAGTGGGTATGTTTACTATGTTTCTTTTATTGATGACTTTTCTCGCAAAACTTGGATTTATTTCTTAAAGAATAAAGATGAAGTCTTTAGTAAGTTTAAGGAATTTAAAGCTCTTATTGAAAATCTTTCCGAGAGAAAAATAAATGTTTTAAGATCTGAAAACGGAGGAGAATTCACATCTGATGAATTCAAGGAATTATGTAGAGAAGTTGCGATTAAGAGGGAGTTTTCTACTCCATATAATCCACGGAAAAATGGTGTTGCAGAAAGAAAGAAATGATCAGTTATGGAAGTAGTTAAATCCATGATTCATGATTAGGACTTATCAATGTACCTTTGGGAAGAAGCAACAAGGACTGTTGTATATGTACAGAACAAAAGTCCTCATAAAGTTATTGAAAACAAAAATCCAGAAGAAGTATTTTCTGGAAAAGTTCCATAGGTTAGTCACCTAAGGATATTTGGTTGTCATGTGTATATTCATATTCCCAAGGACAAAAGGACAAATTTGGATCCTTCATGTAAGAAGGGTATATTTGTTGGATACAACAAAACATCAAAGGCATATAGAGTATATGTCCCTGGATATAAAACGATTGAGATCAAAAGAGATGTTATCTTTGATGAAGCTGCATCTTTATGCAAATCAAAAAGAAATCATGTAGATGAGGTACATTATGAGGAACCTACAACTTCTAAAGTACCAGATACAGAAGAAGAAGAGCTTGTACCTGAGAAGCATGATATGATGGAGCCTCAAAAACCTGTTGATTCACCCACATAAGTGATTACATATCAGAGAAAACCAGGTTGGGCTCGTGAACTCATTCAATATGCAGAAAGGTATGTAGCCCCAAATAAGACTTTCAGAGAAAGTAAAAGACCTCGATTATATTACAACTATGTTGCACTTGTGCCTAACATCATTGATGCATAACCTTCCATCTATGAAGAATCCGTTGAGAAGAAAGTGTGGCAAGATGCCATGATTGAAGAATGTCACTCAATTATGAAAAATGATGTTTGAGACATAGTTCCGAGACCAAAAGAAAAATATGTGGTAACATCTAAATGGTTATAAAAAATCAAGCATGTTGTGGATGGTAGTATTGAGAAATTCAAAGCAAGGTTTGTATCTCATGGGTTCTCTCAGAAAGAGGGAATAGATTACGAAGAAACCTTTGCTCCTATGGAAAGATACACTTCCATTAAAGCTACTATGGCTATAACTACAAAGATGGGATGGAAACTACATCAAATGGATATAAAGACTGCTTTTTCTAAATGGTGTGATAGAAGAGGAATTGTATGTGGAGCGGCCACAAGGATTTGAGACACATGACAGTCAGACACATGTGTGCAGATTAAAGAAATCCTTGTATGGCTTGAAGCAAGCACCCAGGACATGGTACGGAAGAATTGATAATTTTTTTATGAGCTTGGGCTTTATCAAGAGTAAAGAAGATTCCAATCTCTACTATAAGATTGAAAATGATGATCAGGTGATATTACTATTGTATGTGGATGATCTGTTTCTAACAGGAAATGAAAATCTCATCACTGATTGCAAGAAGAAGCTTGCTTCAGAATTTGAAATGAAAGATCTGAGTCATATGCACTATTTCCTAGGTCTGGAAGTGTGGCAGAATCCAGGTGAGATTTGTCTTAGTCAAGAAAAATATGTTGTGGAAATTCTAAAGATATTTGGAATGATGGGTTGTAAATCTATGACTACACCTATGACGACAAATCCAAAGTTATTATGTGATACTTCATCATAGATAGTGGATGCCACTTTGTATAGGCAAATGATTGGTTCGTTGATGTATTTAACGAATACAATGCTAGACATATGTTTTGTTGTGAACACTTTAAGTCAGTATATGGTTGAACCCAAACATGTTCATTTGATCGTAGCAAAACATGTGATGAGATACTTGAAAGGTAACATTGAGTATGGTATCAAGTATGATGCAGATTGTGAGTTCAGACTACAGGGATACTCTAATTCATATTGGGTTGGTAGTGTCACAGATCGTAAGAGTACTTCAGGATGTTGTTTTAGTTTGGGATCAGGTATGATATCATGGTTTAGCAGGAAGCAAACCAGTGTTGTGCTCAGTACAACTGAGGCAAAATATATGGCAACATGTTTAGCATGTACTGAAGTTGTATGGATATAGAAATTACTTCCAGGATTATTTGATATTGAGTTAGATTCTACTAGTATTTGTTGTGACAATCAAAGTTTCGTAAAGTTGTCAGTGAACCCTGAGTTTCATGAAAAATCAAAGCATATTGGAATCAAGTATCATTTTATCCGTGATGTGGTAGAAAAGGGAGCATTGAAGCTTCATTATGTGGATACCAATGAGTAGGTTGCAGATGTGTTAACCAAACCTCTGTCAAAGGTGAAGTTTGAGTACTTCAGAGACAAACTTGGATTGGTCCCTCATAAGAGGGAGTAAAGAGATGCATATGGGATTCTAGTGATATTAGCGGGGCAAGTCATTTACAGGTAGGATGTGAGCTATTCTATTTTATTCTTATCCAGTATAAAAAAGGACTAGCTCTAAGATTACTCATCCAATATGAAAAAGGATTGGCACTGAGTAAGACAGTTCTTGGTGAACTGTATAGCTTCCTCTAGCATATGGCTAGTAGGACAGTTCTTTGTGAACTGCACAAATAACTCTTTGTGAACTGAGTGAATAAAAATCCCGTAATGACAACAGTATGCTCACCAGAGATGCTACTGATCCCAATGCTAGCTATGGATATAAAACTTCTCTTGATGAATAGATTCTACATGGATCAACAAGTCAATAACCAAGTAAAGACAAATGGATGTAACAATTGGTACTAGGAAAATACCTTCCTTGCTAAGAGGGAGTGTTGAATTATATATTTTTGGAAGCTATTGACCCTATTGTAACTAACCATGTAAATAAAGTTTTGATATAGTGTTAACTTTATGTCAAGCATCAAACACATGACAAGTGTCAACCTTATGCCAAGACAACCATATGCGATGTGTCAACCTCATAACACCTCTAAGAGGGCTTCTTAGGGAGGTTGTAGTGGCTAGCTTAGGGAGGCTGCTGAAGAGGGTTGCTTAGGATGGTTGGAGTGGCCAGCTTAGGGGGGTTGCTTAGGGTGGTGGTATGACAGCTGTATAACAGCTGTCATACAATCCTAAGACAACAATTTAGGGAAGCCTCTAGAAGATACAAAGGAAGTGACCTTTGGGAGCATTAGGAGGTGGTTCTTGGGAACTTTAGGAGGTGGCTCTTGGGAACTTTAGGAGGTGACTATTGGCAACCAAAGGAGGGCAGGTATGAAAACTTTTATACAACTATCATACATTCTTAGGGGGTTGCTTAGGGTAGCCAAACCAACCTATAAAAAGGAGCATTCACTTACCATTTACATACCTTTTTTGTTGTTGGAGTCTTCTGTTGAGGCAAGGCATCTATTTGCTGAAGTATTTTATGTTGGTATATGGCTGCTAGTTTTTGGAGTATTATGTTGTTCCTTGTTGATATAAGGCTGCTACAAATACTATTTTAAAGCTGCCATAACTCTGCTACAACAAGAAGGAAAGTCAGTTATCTTTTTCCCTCTGATTCCTATCTAGTTACTCTAAAGTCTTGTACTAGTATTGTACTTTGTTGAAGAATCTAAAGAGAAGTTTTGGCTAGGTTTTCTACCCCAAGAGGGTTTCCCAGGGTATACTTGTGTTCTCTCTGTGATTGTCTCACTTTTAGTGATCCTGATATATGCAAGATGTATTGGTATGTTGGTTGTATGCTATAAATTTTTAAATTTACCTACATGCATCAGTTTTTCAACACAATGTGTGTATCTCAAATTAATCGGTGATCATCTTATTTATTTGGTCTTGTATGTGCATGATATGTTGTTGATAGGAAGCGACAAGGAGATTATCCAAGATGTGAAAACTCAATTGTCCTCTAAGTTTGACATGAAGGATCTTGGTGATGCAAATTTCATTTTGAGCATGGAAATTAAAAGAGATCATGAAAACAAGAAACTTTGGTTAAATTAGAGAAAATTTGTCAAGAAAATATTGCAGAGGTTTAATATGAAGGAATGTAAATCGGTCAGGGTTCCTATTCCTGTAAATGTAAAGTTATCGACAGATTAGTGTCCCAAGACATAAGAAGAGGAAGAGCAAACATACCGTTTTCTGTTTGCTAGTGAAGTCGAAAGTTTGATGTATACAATGGTTTGTACTAGACCGTACATTGCACATGCAGTAGGATTTTTGAGTGGGTATATGTCAAAACCAAAGAAGGATCAATGGACAGTAGTAGAGATGGTTTTCAGGTATTTGCGTGGCACTACTAGTTATGGATTGTGCTACCAAGGAAGACTATGATTGGACAAAGTGTTGTACATACATGGGCTTGTTGATGTATACTGGGAAGGAGATCTAGATCACATAAGATCTACAAGTGGGTATGTGTTTAATCTATTTGGAGGAGCAATTTGTTGGATGAGCAAAAGACATTTTGTAGTGGCACTCTCAACTACATAGGTTGAATACATGGAAACCACTCATGCAAGTAAGGAAGCATTATGGTTATAGTGATTGTGTTCAGGTATTAGGTTGGTACAACAAGTTGTAAGGATAGATTGTTACAGTCAGGGTGCAATCTTCCTAGTGAAGAACCCGACTTATCATTCAAAGACAAAGCATATTGATGTTCAATATCACTTTGTGAGAGGCCTGGTTGAAGAAAAGAAAGTGTTGCGAATGAAGGTGGACACTTCGAAGAATGTTTCATATTCATTAACAAAATCTGTGAGCACTGAGAAGTTCTCTTGGTGTAGAGGATCTATGGGAATTATTTCCCTGGATTGTTGACTATGTAACCCTGTAACCCCTTGTATGCAAACAAAACAACAAGTGAGAGAATGTTGGGTATGTGTTGTATTCTTTTCACAACTATATCTAGTGTTTTTGTTGCATCGGACGTGTGGGGGGTGGGTGTTATCCCTCCCCCCCTAAAAAAAAATGGTGATTTTTTGTGGTTTTTTGGCACATGGTTTTCGCGGATGGTTTTCTAATTCCGGTTGATGAATTAGGGTTGTTGACTAATCCAAGTCAATGGATTAGGGATTTTGGATGCCACGGGATCATATATATTGTATTGTATTGTAAACAATGAAGATATGATGAATAAAGAAGATTAGAGGCATGGCTCTAAATAGGTTGTTGGCTTTCCCAGTTTGAGTTTCCAAGGAAAAAATCTCTATGTAATGTGTTTGTATGTGTGAGCCATTGTATCTTTTCTGTTTTTATTAAGAATTTGTTTGCAGTAATTAATTGTACAAGGTTAAAATCTACATTTAGTGACTACCCCTAGATGAATGGTGGTGCAATACAACATACCATGGTGCCACTCACATGATTCCCTTTGAGACAGTCTATGGTCAAAATCCCCCCTCTGTATTATCCTACATGCCTAGTGTCTCCAAGGTCCAGGAGGTGGACATAACCCTTACAATTCGAGTTGACATTGTAATTGTATGCACTCCCAAAGACAAATTGGTCATGGCTAAGAATCAAATGAAGAAAAAGTTGATCATTGTCATTCCAAACACCATTTTTCCAAAGGGGATCCAGTGTTTCTTCATCTACAACCATATAAGAAAACTTCCCTCAAAGCACACCACTACCAGAAGTTTGCTCCAAATTTTTATGGCCCCTATACAATCATCAAGCACATGGGACCCATGGATTACAAATTATCCCTTCCCAATCACTCCAACCTCCATCTATTTTTTCATGTATCTTGCTTAAAGAAAGTGATTGGATACAAGTGCTCGATTCAAACTAGTATCCCTTAATTGGATGAATAAGGTTCCATTCAATTGCAACCACGAGATGTCTTGGCCCAACATGAGCATCATCTTCATCAATGCACAATTCAGGAAGTTTTAATATAGTGGAAGGATACACAGCCCGAGGATGCCACATGGGAGCCAACCACCATTTTTTCGCAATTCCCATATCTCAAGCCTTTACGACAAGGTTGTTCTTTAATGGGGAGGGCATGTTAAGGTCCTAACCTCCCTAACCCCTCTAGTAGATAGAATAATATGTATTTCTATGTAGTAAAGGCCATCGTTAATAAATAAGGCCTATGTAATAATCTGAACACAACTATTGTAGCAAGACTTACTAGAAGGTTTTTCCTCTAGAAAGTTCATCTTCTAAAATGTTCTCAGGAAGATAGTAGTATATATAGAGGTCGAAAGCATTGTAAAAGTTTTCTTGTGAAATCATTTGTACTCAATCTCTGCTCTATCATAGGTTTCCCCCTCGAAGAGGAAAGCGAACAATGTTTTCCAGAATTAATAAAGGTATCATATTTTGGTCTATATTATTATTGTGCTCATTGATTTATTTCTTTATGTTAAATACTTTGTTAATATTTGTGCTTTGGCTCTGGATATTATTATTTGGTACCTTACATATGCCATTTTTAATATCCAAAATGGTATTCTCAATATTTGGCATTACCTTAATTAACTTATCCAAATATCTTTGTAGCTTCCAGTGATGCGTAATCATTTATTGGACCTATGTATTATCCATCATAAGTAGTGCAATGAGAGGCTTAGCATTGTCATTATTATTTATCTACTTTTGAGGGTTGTATCTTAACTCTCCTATCTATGATCCATCATCAAAACCACACAATCACAAGCAAAATGCATTAGTTCCAAAATCTTTTAGATATATTTTCCAATTATTTTTTTCTAAAATCTAACCAAAAATTGTATTGTAGATTTGAATTGAATCCAAATCTATTTATGCATCCAAAAAAACCAAGTTAAACAACATAAAATTACAATTTTACCAAGATTATATAAACTTATTTCAATGATGGTGGCCAGAAAAAACCAAAAAATAAAACGTTTAGAGTATACTTTTAAAAAAACAACGTTGAATTGTTTAAAAGAAAATAGTAACGTTGAATTGTTTAAAAATAAATTGTAATGGACTCCTTTAAAGTTAAGCACCACACCTTATGTTTGGCGATTAGCTAATTTTGTTCGAAGCTTGGGTTCCACAACATTTTGAGATAAGTTTTGGACATGCTTTATGTACTTATTATTGTGATGGTGATTGAGGTCAATAAGACTATTTCACTTCTTCAAATGGACTTCTCACAAGTTTTGGGGTTTCAGGTGTAAGAACTCAGCACACATTTTTGGAGGAAGGTTGGATAGATTTGTATACTAATGTTATTTTGAAAAGGTATTGGCTAAATGTTTTATTTTTTAGATTTTTTGGTTGAATTTGGCGATGTAAATTTGGACAAAATTGTTATTTTCTGTTGTTTAAATTGTATTTCTGAATGTATAAATGGATTCAGCATGATGAAAAATCCCTGAAACACTTGAATTATACAAACTTAGCCACTCAAATCTGCAAAGCCAACCATTCATCACTGAATTTTAGACAAAATCAAACTAAAACAACTTTCCAAAAAAACTTTACAAAAGTAAAGCGTTTAACCTACTGCTTTTGAAGATGAACACTAAAAATATATTTGGACCAGATTCAAGGGGATCTTGACAATGGCAAAGTGGAACATAATGAATCATTAATAAAGGTACTTGATAAGACGTAGAGGCTCCGATCAAAGAGAGCCTACAAGCCTGGTTTGTATCTTGTCCAGCATCAAAAACGACGCAGAATCAAACAAACTGTGTCGTCAGTGCAAGTACATACAAATGGAAAAAATGTCGGAATGACACGACTAAGAGGCATAAACTTTGAATGGCAATGCAATGCAAGGTGCTATGTTTAATCGTTAGTGTCCAACTTTTAACAGAACAGACCATCACTAATGTAATCACTGCGTGAGGATGATTCTTGGTTGGAGCTACCGAGTAATTAGCAAATCCATGGTCCTTGGTTTATGGTGTCATCTTGGTTTTCAGTAACCCTTCTGTTATGTCAATGGAAAAAAGATTAAAATAAAATTCTTGGAAAAACCTACAATCTAGTCATACTAACTATTTTTTTTTTAATTATCTTTCAATTGATGCAAATTCTTGCTATAAATGGGCAGCAACATAAGAGACATGTTGGGAGTTTGAATGTTCTATTCATTTACAATTTCTACAGAAATGGATAATGAACCACCAATATCTATCCTGTTAAGTAGCATTGAATAGATAATGAAAGATTAATATATATCTTGTTAAATAGTATTGAATAAATAATGAATGATCGATATCTATTTTGTTATTTAATATTGAAGGTTGTATGAGGGTGGGTATGTATAATTAGATTTGAAGCAATTGAAATTTAATAATGTATATCTGTTCTCAAGCAACATTCAATACTGTGTAGCAAACATTCAATACTGTGTAACAAAGTGAATGCAATTCAAATTTGATGGTGCATATTCACCCTCTTGCAGCATTCAATAATAAGAAGTAGGGTGTTTAATATTTACCATGAACATATAAGAAAAACAAGTTTCTTT
>JZKD02S2443546.1:0-19441 GCA_000966675.3 Picea glauca | reverse complement strand
ACAACTCGATAAAGTTGGATCCTTTGTTGTCGAGTTCCCTTGATCTATGTGTCCACAATATGATCACTGGAGTCTTGTTTCATGTAGTCATGGTTGAGATATATTGGTGTCAACTGCTCTTCTATCTCTGAGGTGTCCAATAATGGTGGGAAATATGGTCGAAGGATAGCCACATTGAAGACTGGGTGCAGGCCAAGGAAAGGGGGAATGTTGAGCTTAAAATAATTGTCACCCAAAACCTTGGTGATAGTGTACAACCCATAATGGAGTGGGAGAAGCTTTTGATGGGCCCTTATAAGGCATTCTTTCTGAAAGTGAAACCAAAATTTGTTGCCCACCTAAAACTTATTTGGAACCCGATGTTTATCATGGCGTTGCTTGTACTTGGAATTAGACTTGTGTATAATATCATGAACCTATTGGTAAATGTATTGGACCTGCTCAATGAATCGGGTGGATTTTTTGGATTTTGGTGGAGCAGCGAATAAGTTGACCGAGGTGGTCACCAGGGGTAGTGCAACATCCATGGGGCCTAATGGTTGGAATCCAAACCCCACCTGAAAGGGGTTGTGTCTAGTTGAGCTATGCAAAGCTCGGTTGTAGCTATGCTAGACATAGGGAAGACTCTCATCCCATGTGCAGGTTTTTTTTAATTGTAAATGCCCAGAATATGTACGATCATCCAATTGATGACCTCAATTTGACCATCTATCTGTGGGTGGAAGGAAGTGGATTTGGTGAGCTTGGTATCCAGCAGTGACCAGAGGCTCAACTAGAATGTGCCAAGTAATCGACTATCACGGTCTAAGATAATGGTTTGTGGGATCCCAAAATGTAACCATACACGTTCAAAGAAGATCTTGACAGTGGATTATGTTGTGATGTTCTTCTTGCAGGAGTCTAGAATCGCCATCTTAGAAAATCGATCAACAATAAAAAAAACACATTCATTTCCCCTATTGGTGGATGGGAGGCCCGACATGTAGTCCATTGAGATGGATTCCCATGGCCTGTCAGGAGTAGGAAGAGGGCCGTACAAGACCTATTTCTTAGTGGTTGGTTTGGCAATAGCACAGGTGGTGTAGAACCTGATATACTTTCTGACATCCTATCAAAGTTTTGTCCAGTATAAATGTTTCTGCAACACTGTCACTATCTTTTCGATGCCAAATTTTCCTGCCATCCAACTATAGTGAGATTCCCAAATCATCTTCATGCACTCGTTTAATGGAACACAGAGATGGACCAATTGACACAACAACCCATATTGAAAATGGAAATTAGTGAACATTGAGTTGGCGCCCAACATTTGGTAGGTGGTGGAGAAGTTAGGGTCTATCTCATAGAGGTGGGGCCATCTGGAGATATCGTGGCCATAATATTTTAGCACTGTGGTGAGTGTCGCGACTGGAGGTCGACTGAAGAAATAATCAACTCAGTTGGTACTTCCTTTTTATACTTTATGTTGAGGTGGAACTGATGTAAGTATGTGGACCACTTATGATGGTGATCATTCTACAATTTTCCTTGGGTCTGCATGAACTGTAGTGGCTTGTGATCAGTGTGGATGATCGTCTCCTTCCCAAGAATGTAATGTCTCCACTGGCAGTAGGCTTGCACAATAGAGTACATTTATTTTTCATAAATAGGGTACTTACAGACAACATCTAATAGTTTCTTAATATGATATGCCATGGGGTGTCCGTGTTGAGTGGGAACGACGCCCACATCATAGTCTGAAGCATCAGTCTCGATCTCAAAGGGATGTTTCAGGTCCAGTAATGAAAGTACTGGGGATGAGCACAAATTCTTATTCAATTCATTGAAGGCTTGTTGTTGGGGCAGGCCCCACAGAAATTTTTCCTTACCGCCACCCCTAGTTACTTGGCTGAGGGACCATGTGATATGAGAGAATCCCAACACAAAGCTGCGATAGAAATTGGCGAGACCCAAGAAGCTCTGAATTTCAATGAGTGTGTTTGGGGCTGGTCAGTCGCAAATGACATGTATCTTGGTTATATCCACATGCACACCATGTTGATCATCGATGTAACCTAAGTAATGGACCCTGTCCATGCCAAAGGAGAATTTTTCCAAGTTTGCATATAGTTTGTGTTGTCATAGGGTGTGGAGAACCTGTTGAATATGCTGCAAGTGTTCTTACCAAGTCTTGTTGTAAATGAGGATGTCATCCATATACACCACTACAAAAGTATTGGTGAAAGGTCATAGGATATAGTCCATCATCCTCATAAAATTTGTTGGATTATTTGTCAAACAAAAATGCATGAACAACCATTCAAAAATACCTTCTTTTGACTTGAAGGTAGTCTTCCATACATATGTTTGTTCTATTGGGACCTGATGGTAGCCAAAATTTAGATCAATCTTACTAAAGTATTTGGCCCCCATGAGTTGATCAAGGAGGTCGTCGATTTTGGGAATCGAGTACTGGTTTTAGACTGTGATTTTATTCAAGGCCCGATAATCAATGCAAAGTCACAAGGTCTCGTATTTCTTCTACACTAGCATGATTGGGCTCCCACAAGGCAATGAGATGGTATGTATGTGCCCCTTGTGAAGAATTTATTGGATCTGCCTCTTTCTCTCCTCATTTTCTAACAAAGAGCAACGATAGACTGGCCCATTGGGTAGTGGTATGCCTGGGGTCAGATCAATGGGATGCTTGACCTGGTAGTGCAGAGGTACCCTGATAGGAGAGGAGAAGATATATGAGTATTCTTCCATGACCTTATCCACTTTATTTTGTTGTGTGGAGAGATCGGTATCAAAGGCCCTGGATGTGGCTACGATATTTCTCTCACTCTGAGAGTGAATCACGGAAAAGAAAAGTTTCTTGGTCTGAGAGATGAACTTCCTTCATTTCTTNGACCACTTATGATGGTGATCATTCTACAATTTTCCTTGGGTCTGCATGAACTGTAGTGGCTTGTGATCAGTGTGGATGATTGTCTCCTTCCCAAGAATGTAATGTCTCCACTGGAAGTAGGCTTGCACAATAGAGTACATTTATTTTTCATAAATAGGGTACTTACAGACAACATCTAATAGTTTCTTAATATGATATGCCATGGGGTGGCCATGTTGAGTGGGAACGACGCCCACATCATAGTCTGAAGCATCAGTCTCGATCTCAAAGGGATTTTGCAGGTCCAGTAATGAAAGTACTGGGGATGAGCACAAATTCTTATTCAATTCATTGAAGGCTTGTTGTTGGGTCAGGCCCCACAGAAATTTTTCCTTACCGCCACCCCTAGTTACTTGGCTAAGGGACCATGTGATATGAGAGAATCCCAACACAAAGCTGCGATAGAAATTGGAGAGACCCAAGAAGCTCTGAATTTCAATGAGTGTGTTTGGGGTTGGTCAGTCACAAATGACATGTATCTTGGTTGGATCCACATTCACACCATGTTGATCATCGATGTAGCCTAAGTAATGGACCTTGTCCATGCCAAAGGAGCATTTTTCCAAGTTTGCATATAGTTTGTGTTGTCATAGGGTGTGGAGAACCTGTTGAATATGCTGCAAGTGTTCTTACCAAGTCTTGTTGTAAATGAGGATGTCATCCATATACACCACTACAAAAGTATTGGTGAAAGGTCATAGGATATAGTCCATCATCCTCATAAAATTTGTTGGATTATTTGTCAAACAAAAATGCATGAACAACCATTCAAAAATACCTTCTTTTGACTTGAAGGTAGTCTTCCATACATATGTTTGTTCTATTGGGACCTGATGGTAGCCAAAATTTAGATCAATCTTACTAAAGTATTTGGCCCCCATGAGTTGATCAAGGAGGTCGTCGATTTTGGGAATCGAGTACTGGTTTTAGACTGTGATTTTATTCAAGGCCCGATAATCAATGCAAAGTCACAAGGTCTCGTATTTCTTCTACACTAGCATGATTGGGCTCCCACAAGGCAATGAGATGGTATGTATGTGCCCCTTGTGAAGAATTTATTGGATCTGCCTCTTTCTCTCCTCATTTTCTAACAAAGAGCAACGATAGACTGGCCCATTGGGTAGTGGTATGCCTGGGGTCAGATCAATGGGATGCTTGACCTGGTAGTGCAGAGGTACCCTGATAGGAGAGGAGAAGATATATGAGTATTCTTCCATGACCTTATCCACTTTATTTTGTTGTGTGGAGAGATCGGTATCAAAGGCCCTGGATGTGGCTACGATATTTCTCTCACTCTGAGAGTGAATCACGGAAAAGAAAAGTTTCTTGGTCTGAGAGATGAACTTCCTTCATTTCTTAGAAGAGATCAAGGAAATAACACTAGGAGGGACTACCTCAGGTATCCTATACAATTTCTTGTTCAAAGTAGTAATAACACTATGAGGCCTAGACTCATATACAACATGACATTTCCATAAAAAGGGTTGGCCCAAAAGAACATTACAAACTTCTAGACGAGAAAAATCAAAAAATACCTCGTCTTTGAAGGGATTGATGTCATACAATAGTTGACACTATTGGTTGATGTCGAGATCGATTCCTTGGCGGAGCCATCCAGTGTTGTAGCATTGTGGGTGTAGCGTTGTCGGTAGCACTAGCTACTTGACAACCTCTGCTGAGATGACTTTCTTCTAGATACCTCTATCAATGATAAAGTACAATGGGGTGCCTTTTACCCACATCTATGAATGGAAGAGGTGCTCGCCTTCTTCTGGATCGTTTGGTTTACCATGATGGAGCTTGGGGTAGAAATGGTGGCACTGGGTTATGTGTCAATGATTCATCTTCCCCTTTCTGGCTCTGACTCAGAGTCAGAACCTGCATCTGATTCATAGTCTTTCACTTCCACCACCAACGACTACGTTGAGTGACAGTCGGTAGTGTTATGTCAAGGGCTCTTATGGAAGNATTTTTCCAAGTTTGCATATAGTTTGTGTTGTCATAGGGTGTGGAGAACCTGTTGAATATGCTGCAAGTGTTCTTACCAAGTCTTGTTGTAAATGAGGATGTCATCCATATACACCACTACAAAAGTATTGGTGAAAGGTCATAGGATATAGTCCATCATCCTCATAAAATTTGTTGGATTATTTGTCAAACAAAAATGCATGAACAACCATTCAAAAATACCTTCTTTTGACTTGAAGGTAGTCTTCCATACATATGTTTGTTCTATTGGGACCTGATGGTAGCCAAAATTTAGATCAATCTTACTAAAGTATTTGGCCCCCATGAGTTGATCAAGGAGGTCGTCGATTTTGGGAATCGAGTACTGGTTTTAGACTGTGATTTTATTCAAGGCCCGATAATCAATGCAAAGTCACAAGGTCTCGTATTTCTTCTACACTAGCATGATTGGGCTCCCACAAGGCAATGAGATGGTATGTATGTGCCCCTTGTGAAGAATTTATTGGATCTGCCTCTTTCTCTCCTCATTTTCTAACAAAGAGCAACGATAGACTGGCCCATTGGGTAGTGGTATGCCTGGGGTCAGATCAATGGGATGCTTGACCTGGTAGTGCAGAGGTACCCTGATAGGAGAGGAGAAGATATATGAGTATTCTTCCATGACCTTATCCACTTTATTTTGTTGTGTGGAGAGATCGGTATCAAAGGCCCTGGATGTGGCTACGATATTTCTCTCACTCTGAGAGTGAATCACGGAAAAGAAAAGTTTCTTGGTCTGAGAGATGAACTTCCTTCATTTCTTGGAAGATATCAAGGAAATAACACTAGGAGGGACTACCTCAGGTATCCTATACAATTTCTTGCTCAAAGTAGTAATAACACTATGAGGCCTAGACTCATATACAACATGACATTTCCATAAAAAGGGTTGGCCCAAAAGAACATTACAAACTTCTAGACGAGAAACATCACAAAATACCTCGTCTTTGAAGGGATTGATGTCATACGATAGTCGACACTATTGGTTGATGTCGAAATCGATTCCTTGGCGGAGCCATCCAGTGGTGTAGCATTGTGGGTGTAGCGTTGTCGGTAGCACTAGCTACTTGACGACCTCTGCTGAGATGACTTTCTTCTAGATACCTCTATCAATGATGAAGTACAATGGGGTGCCTTTTACCCACATCTGTAAATGGAAGAGGTGCTCGCCTTCTTCTGGATCATTTGGTTTACCATGATGGAGCTTGGGGTAGAAATGGTGGCACTGGGTTATGTGTCAATGATTCATCTTCCCCTTTATGGCTCTGACTAAGAGTCAGAACCTGCATCTGATTCATAGTCTTTCACTTCCACCACCAATGACTACTTTGAGTGACAGTCAGCAGTGTTATGTCAAGGGCTCTTATGGAAGTTGCACCACTTCCCGATATCTTTCTTTGTCTTTCCGATGTCCTTCTTTTCTTGTGGCTTGGACTGGTTGTACTAATACTGTCCATATTTTCTATGTCCTTTGTTTTGTGCCCCTTCCTATATTTTGTTGTGAGGGGTTCTCAAGCCCAAATTGTCACATTTTTTGTTTGAGATTTTGCTCTATTTTGACGACATATTGGTAGGCCACACCTAAGGATGATATATCCATAAATTACATTCAGTCTGGATGTATCTATGCATAGCACTGCGATACTTGAGAAGAAAATGTTTCTCTGAATCTTTGATACCCATATTGGTGCACAAGGTATGGAAGATATTTGTGAACTCTGGCACTTCTTAGTCTCTTTCTTGTCGTAGTGTGGTCCATTTGGTATACAAGGCGTCATAACTTCCAACATGGTAGTATTGTTCCTTAATAGCATCCCTGAAGGATTTCCAGGTGGATGAGACTCTAAACAATGAGGGCTACTCTATTTCATTTTTCTCACAGAAATTTTCCCACCAATCTTTGACATGGGGAACGACTTTGAGGAGTGAAAAAGTAATATTTTCTCTGTTCAAAAAGTTATGGACAGAAAAATACCCTTCTAGTATATTCAACCACTTGTCTACAACATCTGCCTCTATTTAACCTTCAAATATAGGAATATTGAATTTGATTTGTACCTTGAAAGGATGGCGCCTCCACTCGAGGAAGATGTGTCACCTGTTGGTAGCCGCCAAAGGATTTGTGCGAAACTATCCATCATCTCGTTCCTCTATTGCGTGAGGGATTCCTCAAGAAACATTTTGAAAGGATCTCCTTTCCCATCATCTTTTTTCTCTCCTGCCATGAGAGGTCGCTTGGGCATGCGAGAGCTTTTTTCCTCAAGAGAAACAAGATCGAGACCCAATTCTGTGTACCCTGACCTCATTGGGGAATTGCATTAAGATGACAAGGAGCAGACCGCTCTGATACCACTAATCCAGATTTTATGAGCAGAATGAAATGAATACAAAATATTAAAATATGCTTAACACAAAATAACAGAGATATAGTAAAACAAGTTTTCTATTCAATAAGGAAATAAGATGAAACTGTAAAATGAAGTGAAAAACAAGCTTGTTGGAATGGTGGTGTCTTATCTCTGAGAAGAGATGTGATAGGTGTGCTCATTCGAAAGAAGATGATTAGAATGAAGCTTTGAATGCCTTTTTACAATAAATAAGAATGTCAAAAACCCTAGACATCCAAAACCCTAACCCTAGGAGATGAAGTTCCAAAAGTCATGTGGGTCCCATTTGGGTAAGTTAGTACTATTTTTCATACGATATATGTTTTAGGAGCACTGTTGGCCCTTGACCAAGTTTTGAGGAAACATTGGTCATGTTTGACCAAAGCGTTGAACCCTGGATCTTCCTCTGTGCCAACATGCACAATAGCCCGTTGGAAGCTCAATCTCGAAAAACCTTTATTTAGGCCCTCAAAATGGCCATGGAAGTTAAAAACTGCTAAAAATAGTAAATTGTCAAAATTGCTAGAAAATTGTTTTGAGTGAGTTGGAAAAGGTGGGTGGCCACTGATATCCACCTGGATAAAATAATCACAGAGTTCCAGAAATATCTAGAACATCCACAGAGGTCCAGGATGGTTCAAAATTGCTCAAACTTCAAATTCTTCAAACTTTCCTGAAACTTCCATCAATGCATAGAGCTCGACGATAGCTTTCCAATGATGTAAATTTCACCTCAAACGAAGTTCGTATGAAAATTTTATAAGTGGTCAATGTTCCAGTCAAACGTGGCAAAAATTCAAGTTTCAAATTACAAGGGAAAATAAAGAGGTGACACGTGCCACAACTGCAAGGGTGCCACATGGCACCTATTTGGTAGCTTACTAGGAAAGATACAAATTCAAGTGGTCCAGTCGTCGATTGACAAGTGGAAAAGAATTGGTCCAATTCTAATTGACATGTAGAAATGGAAGAGACAATGAGAGGATGCCACATAGAGACCCCTCATTGGTCAATATTTTCTAGTGACTATCAAAAGTTATGGAGTCAACAAGGTTCGACCCCATGACCTTCATATCCCACCAAATTCTTCACATAGCCCTCGACACCAACACACCACCACATGAAACTTGATATACATGTGAAAAATATTATATTTAAAGATTATATTAAGCTACAATGGGTTGAAAAAGGGTCGAGGACCTAAGCCCTCGACCCTTGGCACTTGGTCTACGTATTACCATGCAACCACCATACATAGTACAGGGCTTAAAAAATTCATGGAGGCATAATATATATATGTTATATGGTATAAAAATATAACATATGGTTTCAAATATTTGTGCGGGGAGTTTCTAACTATATGTTAAATATAGTATAAAACAATAAACAAAATCCACGGGATATGGAAGTCGGTGGGAATGGAACCCTTGACCCGCCAAATATAGAAAGACTTAAACCACTTCTGCTAGCCAACATTCCACTATTTCTGGTTAGTTATAACTATACCTCTAATAATAGTTAAGGGGTCGCGTGAAGTTCAGAATTTGGTTAGAAGGGGCACCCTATTTAATGGTGCACACCCCAAGGTAGAATAGACATAATTAATGCAGAGTGGTCTCAAAATTCATGCCCAAAGGTACAAAAGTTTATGAGGCTACACCATAAAGCGTATTGGGGGTCACCTTGATGAAATTTCAAGTATTTTATATCAACTTTGCACATTATTTTCACGAGGAATTCAACGATGCACTTTGTTTCTACATTTGAGAAACATGTAAAAAGGTCATTGTAAAACACAACAATTTGAGAATTAATATAAGAAGTCTCTATGGGAAGTGGACCCAGAGAGGTATCCCAAATTGGGTGAACTCCGATTTCTTCAACTTGTGTATGTGATTATGTTATTGTTGTTCATTTCAAGTTCAATTACTTGAAAGTCATTTATCATTAAAGTGGAATTGTATAGATAAGTATTTCACATGTAATTTGCAAAACCATCAAGCGATCATTTTATTTCAAAGATCGAGTAGATGATTATGTAGATTTAAAATTATCTGCATCTAAGGATTTTTCAGATCAGATGGCATGGCATGGAAACATAAGACAAGGCATAGAAATGCATGGCATTTAAAGGAAAGGAAAGGCATGGCATGGCACGGTAAGTGAAGGTAAGGCATGGCATAGCATGGCATGGAAAATGAAGGCGAGGCATGGCATGGAAAGGCAAGGCATGGCATGGCATGGCATGGCATGAAAAGTGAAGGAAATCCAAGTCATGACATGGCATAGAAAGGCAAGGCATGGCATGGAATGGTAAGGCATGGCATGGAAAGTCAAGAAAAGGCATGGTATGGCATGGTATGGAAAGGTAAGGAATGGAATGGCATGACAAGACAAGGCAAGGAATGGCAAGGCATGGGATGGAAAAGCAAGGCATGCCATGGCATGCCTTGGAAAATCATGGGATGACATGGCATGGAAAGCGAAGGAAAGATAAGGCATGGCATGGCATGGCATGGAAAGTGAAGGAAAGGTAAGGCATGGCATGGCAAGACAATACATGAGATGGCATGGCATGGAATGGCATGGCAAGGCAAGGAATGGAAAGGCATGGCATGGCATGGAAAGGAAAGACATGGCATGGAAAGGCCAGTAATGGCATGGCATGGAATGGAATTTCAAGTGAAGGTAAGGCATGGCATGGAAAATTAAGGAAAGGAAATGCATGGCATGGAAAGGCAAGGCATGGCATGGAAAATTAAGGAAAGGAAAGGCATGACATGGAAAAGCAAGGCATGCCATGGCATGGCATGGAAAAGCATGGCATGGAATGGCATGGCATGGCATGGAAAGTTAAGGAAATACAAGGCATGGAATGGCATGACATGGCATGACATGGAAATTCAAGGCAAGGCATGGTATGGTGTGGCATGGCAAGGTAAGGCATGACATTGCATGGAAAGGCAAGGAAATGCATGGCATGGAAGGGAAAGGAATTCCAGGGCATGGATTGGAAAATCATGGCATGGCATGGCATAGCATGACATGGCATGCCATGGAAAGTGAAGGAAAGGAAAGGAATGGCATGGCAAATAAAGACATGGGATGGTATGACATGGCATGGAAATGTATGGTATGGAAAGGCACGACATGGCAAGTAAAGGTATGGCATGGCATGACATAGCAAGGAAATGTATGGCATGGCATGGAATGGCGAGGCAAGAAATGACATGGCATGGCATGGAAAGGAAAGGCATGCAATAGCATGGCATGGAAAGGAAAGGCATGGCATGGCATGGAAATAAAAGTCATAGAATGGCATGGCATGGAATGGAATTTCAAGGCATGGCATGTATTGGAAAGGAAAGTGAAGGCAAGATTAGGAAACCAAGGAAAGGCAAGGATAAACATAGTTCCCTAACAACAAAAAAAGAACCACAAAATACTATAATATCATAACAACCATTAAATGAAGCCAAAATTTCAATCATTCATAAATCTGAAATATATGTTCAATTGTTCCTTTTACATACCTATGGTCATTCAAGTAGACCATCAGGATCACTTCTAATACTGATGTTCTCCATTAAATTCTCATGCTCATAGTAAAGAAAGAAGTATCGTACCTTTCATGAGTTGGAGGTTTGTACCAAAAACCAAGTTTGTAAAGTGGTGCATAGATTCCCCTCATTTATAATATTGAAATTCATAAACACCTTTCCTTTGTGTTATTCCATCCCGTGTCAGATATTCTCCTTTAATAACCATCGACCCAATTAGAAATCCAATGCCTTCAAAGTCTATTACTGATCACATGAGAGTTTTATTTCCCTTTAAGAAATGTGCCAGCCAATAATCAGTTCCCCATTCATTACCTCTTAGGGAAACCGTTGTGTATATGTTCCCTGTAAAAAATGGATTTCCAACACATGAGTCCACTAAATGACCAAATCATAAAACATTGATGTTAGTTATTCAAAATTTAATAGAAGGTTTCAATGAACCTGGTAGTACAAGATCTGAGACATGATCATAGTCTATTGAAATATTTGATTAGTCCTCCTCCAACTAGTATATTCCCATATTTATACATTGACCAATGGGGAGTGATACGCGATCCCATCTATCAACCTGGTATGTCGATTCACAATCATCCCATTCATTACTACTACATGGACCACCGAAGAAAGAGAGTTTTCTCATCCATATTTCAACTATTGCATTGTCTAATGTTTGAAATAAATGGAATCCACGAGTACCTTGGATTGTTTTCACTCATACCACTATAATCGATCTACATCAACCACCTCCCAAAAATATCTATGTACATATCCTTTCCTGTGTGATTGGTCTTCACAAGTTATTTTTCCCTCTCCCATTACTCAAGAACACCATTCAATAATGTATTTCTCATCTCGAATGATGGAAGTAGTTGTGAACTTCATTTCTTTCCTATGTAACACTCTTTTATGCATGTGTCTGCTCCATTGTTCTCCTCTTTCCCATGTACAAACTCAAAATAGTTCTAAATGTGTGGCACCTTGAGCTTTTTGTGCAACATACACAACCATTGAAATACATGAGCATTTTTTAATTGACCTGTGCAACCATCTGAACAAATCCAATGTTAATCCATCTGTATGTTCTTCTCCTTAAGGTGATTGTAAAAAAACTGAAATAAATTTTGTATGTTGGCTAATTCATGGCACCAATAATCACTTATATATAGGTGATACTCCTTCAATATAAAAAAAAGTATTCGTTATTATTCGTTCCATCCCTATATGTGATATGGATCATTATGTTGACCTGCTATGAGTGATAATATTGGCTTTGAATCTCATTTTATGGTTGAAGGGTGTATTTCTCAGCAAAATCAACCATTGATAAAACTGTACCAATGGGAAGTCATCAATTGTATATTTTTTCTTTCCTACCCTCCATCAATATCATATGTGACATATTTAAAGTTTTGCAAGGAAACCTCCCTCCTCCCCAATTCATACTCATCGCTTACATGGATGCACTTTCTTAGTAATTCAATTCCACTACACCTAAGGCATTTCCCATTTAAGAAAGTATTTTGATAAAATGTACAACCCTTTGGCCTTGTACACAANTGGAGAGATCGGTATCAAAGGCCCTGGATGTGGCTACGATATTTCTCTCACTCTGAGAGTGAATCACGGAAAAGAAAAGTTTCTTGGTCTGAGAGATGAACTTCCTTCATTTCTTGGAAGATATCAAGGAAATAACACTAGGAGGGACTACCTCAGGTATCCTATACAATTTCTTGCTCAAAGTAGTAATAACACTATGAGGCCTAGACTCATATACAACATGACATTTCCATAAAAAGGGTTGGCCCAAAAGAACATTACAAACTTCTAGACGAGAAACATCACAAAATACCTCGTCTTTGAAGGGATTGATGTCATACGATAGTCGACACTATTGGTTGATGTCGAAATCGATTCCTTGGCGGAGCCATCCAGTGGTGTAGCATTGTGGGTGTAGCGTTGTCGGTAGCACTAGCTACTTGACGACCTCTGCTGAGATGACTTTCTTCTAGATACCTCTATCAATGATGAAGTACAATGGGGTGCCTTTTACCCACATCTGTAAATGGAAGAGGTGCTCGCCTTCTTCTGGATCATTTGGTTTACCATGATGGAGCTTGGGGTAGAAATGGTGGCACTGGGTTATGTGTCAATGATTCATCTTCCCCTTTATGGCTCTGACTAAGAGTCAGAACCTGCATCTGATTCATAGTCTTTCACTTCCACCACCAATGACTACTTTGAGTGACAGTCAGCAGTGTTATGTCAAGGGCTCTTATGGAAGTTGCACCACTTCCCGATATCTTTCTTTGTCTTTCCGATGTCCTTCTTTTCTTGTGGCTTGGACTGGTTGTACTAATACTGTCCATATTTTCTATGTCCTTTGTTTTGTGCCCCTTCCTATATTTTGTTGTGAGGGGTTCTCAAGCCCAAATTGTCACATTTTTTGTTTGAGATTTTGCTCTATTTTGACGACATATTGGTAGGCCACACCTAAGGATGATATATCCATAAATTACATTCAGTCTGGATGTATCTATGCATAGCACTGCGATACTTGAGAAGAAAATGTTTCTCTGAATCTTTGATACCCATATTGGTGCACAAGGTATGGAAGATATTTGTGAACTCTGGCACTTCTTAGTCTCTTTCTTGTCGTAGTGTGGTCCATTTGGTATACAAGGCGTCATAACTTCCAACATGGTAGTATTGTTCCTTAATAGCATCCCTGAAGGATTTCCAGGTGGATGAGACTCTAAACAATGAGGGCTACTCTATTTCATTTTTCTCACAGAAATTTTCCCACCAATCTTTGACATGGGGAACGACTTTGAGGAGTGAAAAAGTAATATTTTCTCTGTTCAAAAAGTTATGGACAGAAAAATACCCTTCTAGTATATTCAACCACTTGTCTACAACATCTGCCTCTATTTAACCTTCAAATATAGGAATATTGAATTTGATTTGTACCTTGAAAGGATGGCGCCTCCACTCGAGGAAGATGTGTCACCTGTTGGTAGCCGCCAAAGGATTTGTGCGAAACTATCCATCATCTCGTTCCTCTATTGCGTGAGGGATTCCTCAAGAAACATTTTGAAAGGATCTCCTTTCCCATCATCTTTTTTCTCTCCTGCCATGAGAGGTCGCTTGGGCATGCGAGAGCTTTTTTCCTCAAGAGAAACAAGATCGAGACCCAATTCTGTGTACCCTGACCTCATTGGGGAATTGCATTAAGATGACAAGGAGCAGACCGCTCTGATACCACTAATCCAGATTTTATGAGCAGAATGAAATGAATACAAAATATTAAAATATGCTTAACACAAAATAACAGAGATATAGTAAAACAAGTTTTCTATTCAATAAGGAAATAAGATGAAACTGTAAAATGAAGTGAAAAACAAGCTTGTTGGAATGGTGGTGTCTTATCTCTGAGAAGAGATGTGATAGGTGTGCTCATTCGAAAGAAGATGATTAGAATGAAGCTTTGAATGCCTTTTTACAATAAATAAGAATGTCAAAAACCCTAGACATCCAAAACCCTAACCCTAGGAGATGAAGTTCCAAAAGTCATGTGGGTCCCATTTGGGTAAGTTAGTACTATTTTTCATACGATATATGTTTTAGGAGCACTGTTGGCCCTTGACCAAGTTTTGAGGAAACATTGGTCATGTTTGACCAAAGCGTTGAACCCTGGATCTTCCTCTGTGCCAACATGCACAATAGCCCGTTGGAAGCTCAATCTCGAAAAACCTTTATTTAGGCCCTCAAAATGGCCATGGAAGTTAAAAACTGCTAAAAATAGTAAATTGTCAAAATTGCTAGAAAATTGTTTTGAGTGAGTTGGAAAAGGTGGGTGGCCACTGATATCCACCTGGATAAAATAATCACAGAGTTCCAGAAATATCTAGAACATCCACAGAGGTCCAGGATGGTTCAAAATTGCTCAAACTTCAAATTCTTCAAACTTTCCTGAAACTTCCATCAATGCATAGAGCTCGACGATAGCTTTCCAATGATGTAAATTTCACCTCAAACGAAGTTCGTATGAAAATTTTATAAGTGGTCAATGTTCCAGTCAAACGTGGCAAAAATTCAAGTTTCAAATTACAAGGGAAAATAAAGAGGTGACACGTGCCACAACTGCAAGGGTGCCACATGGCACCTATTTGGTAGCTTACTAGGAAAGATACAAATTCAAGTGGTCCAGTCGTCGATTGACAAGTGGAAAAGAATTGGTCCAATTCTAATTGACATGTAGAAATGGAAGAGACAATGAGAGGATGCCACATAGAGACCCCTCATTGGTCAATATTTTCTAGTGACTATCAAAAGTTATGGAGTCAACAAGGTTCGACCCCATGACCTTCATATCCCACCAAATTCTTCACATAGCCCTCGACACCAACACACCACCACATGAAACTTGATATACATGTGAAAAATATTATATTTAAAGATTATATTAAGCTACAATGGGTTGAAAAAGGGTCGAGGACCTAAGCCCTCGACCCTTGGCACTTGGTCTACGTATTACCATGCAACCACCATACATAGTACAGGGCTTAAAAAATTCATGGAGGCATAATATATATATGTTATATGGTATAAAAATATAACATATGGTTTCAAATATTTGTGCGGGGAGTTTCTAACTATATGTTAAATATAGTATAAAACAATAAACAAAATCCACGGGATATGGAAGTCGGTGGGAATGGAACCCTTGACCCGCCAAATATAGAAAGACTTAAACCACTTCTGCTAGCCAACATTCCACTATTTCTGGTTAGTTATAACTATACCTCTAATAATAGTTAAGGGGTCGCGTGAAGTTCAGAATTTGGTTAGAAGGGGCACCCTATTTAATGGTGCACACCCCAAGGTAGAATAGACATAATTAATGCAGAGTGGTCTCAAAATTCATGCCCAAAGGTACAAAAGTTTATGAGGCTACACCATAAAGCGTATTGGGGGTCACCTTGATGAAATTTCAAGTATTTTATATCAACTTTGCACATTATTTTCACGAGGAATTCAACGATGCACTTTGTTTCTACATTTGAGAAACATGTAAAAAGGTCATTGTAAAACACAACAATTTGAGAATTAATATAAGAAGTCTCTATGGGAAGTGGACCCAGAGAGGTATCCCAAATTGGGTGAACTCCGATTTCTTCAACTTGTGTATGTGATTATGTTATTGTTGTTCATTTCAAGTTCAATTATTTGAAAGTCATTTATCATTAAAGTGGAATTGTCTAGATAAGTATTTCACATGTAATTTGCAAAACCATCAAGTGATCATTTTATTTCAAAGATCGAGTAGATGATTATGTAGATTTAAAATTATCTGCATCTAAGGATTTTTCAGATCAGATGGAATGGCATGGAAACATAAGACAAGGCATAGAAATGCATGGCATGTAAAGGAAAGGAAAGGCATGGCATGGCACGGTAAGTGAAGGTAAGGCATGGCATAGCATGGCATGGAAAATGAAGGCGAGGCATGGCATGGAAAGGAAAGGCATGGCATGGCATGGCATGGCATGAAAAGTGAAGAAAATCCAAGGCATGGCATGGCATAGAAAGGCAAGGCATGGCATGGAATGGTAAGGCATGGCATGGAAAGTCAAGAAAAGGCATGGTATGGCATGGTATGGAAAGGTAAGGAATGGAATGGCATGACAAGGCAAGGCAAGGAATGGCAAGGCATGGGATGGAAAAGCAAGGCATGCCATGGCATGCCTTGGAAAATCATGGGATGACACAGCATGGAAAGTGAAGGAAAGATAAGGCATGGCATGGCATGGCATGGAAAGTGAAGGAAAGGTAAGGCATGGCATGGCAAGACAATACATGAGATGGCATGGCAAGGCAAGGAATGGAAAGGCATGGCATGGCATGGAAAGGAAAGACATGGCATGGAAAGGCCAGTAATGGCATGGCATGGAATGGAATTTCAAGTGAAGGTAAGGCATGGCATGGAAAATTAAGGAAAGGAAATGCATGGCATGGAAAGGCAAGGCATGGCATGGAAAATTAAGGAAAGGAAAGGCATGACATGGAAAGGCAAGGCATGCCATGGCATGGCATGGAAAAGCATGGCATGGAATGGCATGTCATGGCATGGAAATTTAAGGAAATACAAGGCATGGCATGGCATGACATGGCATGACATGGAAAGTCAAGGCAAGGCATGGTATGGTGTGGCATGGCAAGGTAAGGCATGACATGGCATGTAAAGGCAAGGAAATGCATGGCATGAAAGGGAAAGGAATTCCAGGGCATGGATTGGAAAATCATGGCATGGCATGGCATAGCATGACATGGCATGCCATGGCATAGCATGACATGGCATGCCATGGAAAGTGAAGGAAAGGAAAGGAATGGCATGGCAAAGAGAGACATGGGATGGTATGGCATGGCATGGAAATGTATGGTATGGAAAGGCACGACATGGTAAGGAAAGGTATGGCATGGCATGAAATAGCAAGGAAATGTATGGCATGGCATGGAATGGTGAGGCAAGAAATGACATGGAATGGCATGGAAAGGAAAGGCATGCAATGGCATGGCATGGAAAGGAAAGGCATGGCATGTCATGGAAATAAAAGTCATAGAATGGCATGGCATGGAATGTAAATTCAAGGCATGGCATGTATTGGAAAGGAAAGTGAAGGCAAGATTAGGAAACCAAGGAAAGGCAAGGATAAACATAGTTCCCTAACAACAACAAAAGAACCACAAAATACCAGAATATCATAACAACCATTAAATGAAGCCAAAATTTCAATCATTCATAAATCTGAAATATATGTTCAATTGTTCCTTTTACATACCTATGGTCATTCAAGTAGACCATCGGGATCACTTCTAATACTGATGTTCTCCATTAAATTCTCATGCTCATAGTAAAGAAAGAAGTATCGTACCTTTAATGAGTTGGAGGTTTGTACCAAAAACCAAGTTTGTAAAGTGGTGCATAGATTCCCCTCATTTATAATATTGAAATTCATAAAAACCTTTCCTTTGTGTTATTCCATCCCGTGTCAGATATTCTCCTTTAATAACCATCGACCCAATTAGAAATCCAATGCCTTCAAAGTCTGTTACTGATCACATGAGAGTTTTATTTCCCTTTAAGAAATGTGCCAGCCAATAATCAGTTCCCCATTCATTACCTCTTAGGGAAACCATTGTGTATATGTTCCCTGTAAAAAATGGATTTCCAACATATGAGTCCACTAAATGACCAAATCATAAAACATTGATGTTAGTTATTCAAAATTTAATAAAAGGTTTCAATGAACCTGGTAGTACAAGATCTGAGACATGATCATAGTCTATTGAAATATTTGATTAGTCCTCCTCCAACTAGTATATTCCCATATTTATACATTGACCAATGGGGAGTGATACGCGATCCCATCTATCAACCTGGTATGTCGATTCACAATCATCCCATTCATTACTACTACATGGACCACCGAAGAAAGAGAGTTTTCTCATCCATATTTCAACTATTGCATTGTCTAATGTTTGAAATAAATGGAATCCACGAGTACCTTGGATTGTTTTCACTCATACCACTATAATCGATCTACATCAACCACCTCCCAAAAATATCTATGTACATATCCTTTCCTGTGTGATTGGTCTTCACAAGTTATTTTTCCCTCTCCCATTACTCAAGAACACCATTCAATAATGTATTTCTCATCTCGAATGATGGAAGTAGTTGTGAACTTCATTTCTTTCCTATGTAACACTCTTTTATGCATGTGTCTGCTCCATTGTTCTCCTCTTTCCCATGTACAAACTCAAAATAGTTCTAAATGTGTGGCACCTTGAGCTTTTTGTGCAACATACACAACCATTGAAATACATGAGCATTTTTTAATTGACCTGTGCAACCATCTGAACAAATCCAATGTTAATCCATCTGTATGTTCTTCTCCTTAAGGTGATTGTAAAAAAACTGAAATAAATTTTGTATGTTGGCTAATTCATGGCACCAATAATCACTTATATATAGGTGATACTCCTTCAATATAAAAAAAAGTATTCGTTATTATTCGTTCCATCCCTATATGTGATATGGATCATTATGTTGACCTGCTATGAGTGATAATATTGGCTTTGAATCTCATTTTATGGTTGAAGGGTGTATTTCTCAGCAAAATCAACCATTGATAAAACTGTACCAATGGGAAGTCATCAATTGTATATTTTTTCTTTCCTACCCTCCATCAATATCATATGTGACATATTTAAAGTTTTGCAAGGAAACCTCCCTCCTCCCCAATTCATACTCATCGCTTACATGGATGCACTTTCTTAGTAATTCAATTCCACTACACCTAAGGCATTTCCCATTTAAGAAAGTATTTTGATAAAATGTACAACCCTTTGGCCTTGTACACAATATGTTGTGAATAAATTCTCTAGATGACGACGATGGAAATATAACTGAGAATTCCTACAAAAGGGTTTTATGCAATACATGAAACATGTGTGTGTGTGTGTGTGTGTGTGTGTGTGTGTCATAATAATAA
>JZKD02S2443535.1:17462-27468 GCA_000966675.3 Picea glauca | reverse complement strand
TTCTATGTACAAGATGGATAACAACTTACAAGATGTCATGACCAAAATATTTCCTTTAAAAAGGAGAAATATGAAAGCACCTCAGAATGTCCCACTTATTTATGCACCTGCTAATAGGAAGGAATGGTCGTTATGATCATTAGTATGGTATCATGCTTCAGGAAGAAGAAAGAATGAAGAACTATGATCAGGACTCAAGTGGCTCAGATTTGGCCTTGATTGCAAAAGGTAAAATATCATACCGAGGTAAACATGTGGGACAAGAACAAAGGCCGGTTTCAAGAAAAGAAGAAAGGTATGACACATCATGATTCTTATGTTAAGAGAAATGTTGAATGTGATTATTGTGGAAAACCTGGACGTCTTTCTAAAGATTTCTATAGAAGAAAGAACCGTGAAACAAATCAGATATATAAAAGGCATAATGGAAATTATGTGCATAAAGACAGTCAATGATGGATTTAAAAATCTTAAGTTATTTATTTATGAAGATGCGTTGTCTGCTAAAACTGATGATGAGAATGCATGGTTCATAGATTATGGTGCATCAGCTCATATGACCTGTAATAAAGACTGGTATGATGAATATTTTGAGAAAATTGATGGTACACACATTTACTTAGGAGATAACATATCACATAAAGTCCAAGGCTATGGAGTAATAAGTGTGAACTTACCTAATGGAAAATTGAGACAAATTCATAATGTGATGTATGTTCTTGGTATTAAAAAGAATGTGATATATGTTTCAACTATCACTGATAACAATCTAACAGTGAAATTTGGTAAGTTGAGGTGTGTTGTAAGAGATATCAAGGATCACTACAGGGTTGTTCCCACAGGTACTAGGGTTGGTGGATTGTATAATTTCGATGTGACAATGAATCGTCATGTTGCATTGACATCCACAATAATGTCAACAGAAGAGTTATGGAAACACAGGTATGGGCACCTAAATTACAATGATTTGATGTCGTTGCAAAGAAAAACTATGGTAGAAGGTCTTCCTGTTATGAATAATGATCATTTTCCATGTGAAGAATGTGCACTTGGTAAAAAACAAAGAGAGGAGTTTCATGTTCATACAAAGAAAATACAAACAAATATTCTTGAATTAATTCATACTGATGTATGCAAACCTATGCAAACTAGGTCACTTGGTGGTGCTTCCTACTTTGTTATTTTTGTTTATGATAGATCTAGATATACATGGGTCTATTTCATAAGGAGAGAGAGTGATGTATTTGAGTACTTTAAAGAATTTAGAACTATGACTGAAAAACAGACAGGAAAATGTATTAAAGTTCTCAGATTTGATCAAGATGGTGAATATACATCAGGTGCATTTAAAAGTTATTGTAAATTTCATGGGATCCAACAGCAATTTACAGTACCTCATACACCTTAGAAAAATGGTGTTGTTGAGAGAAGGAACATAACACTTGTGGAGTGTGCTCCCAGTATGCTTCAAGGTAAAAATATTTCTAATGGTTTTTTGGCAGAAGTTGTTAATATTGCAACTTATTTAAAGAATCAAAGTCCAACTAAGAAATTAGATTTTCAAACTCCTTTTGAGATTATTTATGGTTATAAAACTGATGTCATTCATTTGAGAGTATTTGGATCCACTACCTTTGCACATATTCCAAAGGATGAGAGAAGAAAACTTGATGCGAAGTCAATCAAGTGTGTTTTTATTGGGTATTGTACTGATAAAAAAGAATACAAATTGTTTGATCCCAATTCACATAAATTGTTTGCAAGTAGAGATGTGATGTTTCATGAGAATGNGTAAACATGTGGGACAAGAACAAAGGCCGGTTTCAAGAAAAGAAGAAAGGTATGACACATCATGATTCTTATGTTAAGAGAAATGTTGAATGTGATTATTGTGGAAAACCTGGACATCTTGCTAAAGATTTCTATAGAAGAAAGAACCGTGAAACAAATCAGATATATAAAAGGCATAATGGAAATTATGTGCATAAAGACAGTCAATGATGGATTTAAAAATATTAAGTTATTTATTTATGAAAATGCGTTGTCTGCTAAAACTGATGATGAGAATGCATGGTTCATAGATTATGGTGCATCAGCTCATATGACCTGTAATAAAGACTGGTATGATGAATATTTTGAGAAAATTGATGGTACACACATTTACTTAGGAGATAACATATCACATAAAGTCCAAGGCTATGGAGTAATAAGTGTGAACTTACCTAATGGAAAATTGAGACAAATTCATAATGTGATGTATGTTCTTGGTATTAAAAAGAATGTGATATATGTTTCAACTATCACTGATAACAATCTAATAGTGGAATTTGGTAAGTTGAGGTGTGTTGTAAGAGATATCAAGGATCACTACAGGGTTGTTCCCACGGGTACTAGGGTTGGTGGATTGTATAATTTGGATGTGACAATGAATCGTCATGTTGCATTGACATCCACAATAATTTCAACAGAAGAGTTATGGAAACACAGGTATGGGCACCTAAATTACAATGATTTGATTTCGTTGCAAAGAAAAACTATGGTAGAAGGTCTTCCTGTTATGAAGAATGATCATTTTCCATGTGAAGAATGTGCACTTGGTAAACAACAAAGAGAGGATTTTCATGTTCATATAGAGAAAATACAAACAAATATTCTTGAATTAATTGATACTGATGTATGCAAACCTATGCAAACTAGGTCACTTGGTGGTGCTTCCTACTTTGTTATTTTTGTTTATGATAGATCTAGATATACATGGGTCTATTTCATAAGGAGAGAGAGTGATGTATTTGAGTACTTTAAAGAATTTAGAACTATGACTGAAAAACAGACAGGAAAATGTATTAAAGTTCTCAGATTTGATCAAGATGGTGAATATACATCAGGTGCATTTAAAAGTTATTGTAAATTTCATGGGATCCAACAGCAATTTACAGTACCTCATACACCTTAGAAAAATGGTGTTGTTGAGAGAAGGAACATAACACTTGTGGAGTGTGCTCCCAGTATGCTTCAAGGTAAAAATATTTCTAATGGTTTTTTGGCAGAAGTTGTTAATATTGCAACTTATTTAAAGAATCAAAGTCCAACTAAGAAATTAGATTTTCAAACTCCTTTTGAGATTATTTATGGTTATAAAACTGATGTCATTCATTTGAGAGTATTTGGATCCACTACCTTTGCACATATTCCAAAGGATGAGAGAAGAAAACTTGATGCGAAGTCAATCAAGTGTGTTTTTATTGGGTATTGTACTGATAAAAAAGAATACAAATTGTTTGATCCCAATTCACATAAATTGTTTGCAAGTAGAGATGTGATGTTTCATGAGAATGCAGATAGAGTTGATATAATGAATGATGTATATGCTTGGCATAATGATAGTGATGAACATGTCAAAAAAGATGCAATGGTTAAACAGGAATAGGAACAGGTACAGGTTCGAGAACGGAATGAGAGCAATATGGATACTTCAAGCAATCATGATATATCAAGTGGAGAAGAGTCACCACAGAGAAGGAGACAAGATGAAAGTAGTGAAGGACCAAGGAGGTCATCACGACAAACTCAACCACCTATAAGGTATAAATATTATGCATTGATTTCTCATGTAATGAATGTTGTAGAACCTGTAAACTATGATCAAGCTAAAGAACATGAAGAGTGGAGAAATGTTATGAATGATGAATATGAATCCCTTATGAAAAATCAAACATGGGAATTAGTTGAACTTCTTGAAAACAAAGTCCCTATTGGAAGCAAATCTAAATTTAAAGAAGATGGTAGCATTGATAAATATAAGGCAATATTAGTTGCAAAAGGGTATTCACAAAAGGAGGGAATTGATTATGAAGATACTTTTGCACCAATAGCTAAATTGAATAAAATTAGAGTATTGATTGCCTTAACTACAAAACATAATTGGAAATTACATTAGTTAGATGTCAAATATTCTTTTATGAATGGTGATTTAAAGGAAGAGGTTTATTGGTTCAACCTGAAGGGTTTGTCGAACAAGGATAGGAGCATCTAGTCTACAGGTTAAGAAAATCATTATACGGTTTGAAACGGGCATTGAGATATTGGTATGTAAAAATAGATACCTTCTTTTATCAGAATGGGTTTGTGAAAATAAAAAATGATCATAACCTGTATGTTAAGAAAGATGAAGAAGGAAATGTTTCTTTAATATCTTTATATGTGGATGATCTCATTAATATAGGCAATGCATGAAAGTTAATTGAAGAGATTAAAATTCATTTGTCTTAAGAATTTGAAATGAAATATCTTGGTGAATTGCATTACTTTTTAGGAATTGAGGTTTGGAGAGAGTCTGGTAAAACATTTATCACTCAAAGTAAATAAACAAAAGAAATTCTTAACAGGTTCAACATGAGTGAATGTAAAGCTATGTCAACTCCCTTAGAACAGAATGCAAAGTTGTACAATGAAGATGGATCTAAANATACTGATGTATGCAAACCTATGCAAACTAGGTCACTTGGTGGTGCTTCCTACTTTGTTATTTTTGTTTATGATAGATCTAGATATACATGGGTCTATTTCATAAGGAGAGAGAGTGATGTATTTGAGTACTTTAAAGAATTTAGAACTATGACTGAAAAACAGACAGGAAAATGTATTAAAGTTCTCAGATTTGATCAAGATGGTGAATATACATCAGGTGCATTTAAAAGTTATTGTAAATTTCATGGGATCCAACAGCAATTTACAGTACCTCATACACCTTAGAAAAATGGTGTTGTTGAGAGAAGGAACATAACACTTGTGGAGTGTGCTCCCAGTATGCTTCAAGGTAAAAATATTTCTAATGGTTTTTTGGCAGAAGTTGTTAATATTGCAACTTATTTAAAGAATCAAAGTCCAACTAAGAAATTAGATTTTCAAACTCCTTTTGAGATTATTTATGGTTATAAAACTGATGTCATTCATTTGAGAGTATTTGGATCCACTACCTTTGCACATATTCCAAAGGATGAGAGAAGAAAACTTGATGCGAAGTCAATCAAGTGTGTTTTTATTGGGTATTGTACTGATAAAAAAGAATACAAATTGTTTGATCCCAATTCACATAAATTGTTTGCAAGTAGAGATGTGATGTTTCATGAGAATGCAGATAGAGTTGATATAATGAATGATGTATATGCTTGGCATAATGATAGTGATGAACATGTCAAAAAAGATGCAATGGTTAAACAGGAATAGGAACAGGTACAGGTTCGAAAACGGAATGAGAGCAGTATGGATACTTCAAGCAATCATGATATATCAAGTGGAGAAGAGTCACCACAGAGAAGGAGACAATATGAAAGCAGTGAAGGACCAAGGAGGTCATCACGACAAACCCAACCACCTATAAGGTATAAATATTATGCATTGATTTCTCATGTAATGAATGTTGTAGAACCTATAAACTATGATCAAGCTAAAGAACATGAAGAGTGGAGAAATGTTATGAATGATGAATATGAATCCCTTATGAAAAATCAAACATGGGAATTAGTTGAACTTCTTGAAAAAAAAGTCCCTATTGGAAGAAAATCTAAATTTAAAGAAGATGGTAGCATTGATAAATATAAGGCAATATTAGTTGCAAAAGGGTATTCACAAAAGGAGGGAATTGATTATGAAGATACTTTTGCACCAATAGATAAATTGAATAAAATTAGAGTATTGATTGCCTTAACTACAAAACATAATTGGAAATTACATTAGTTAGATGTCAAATATTCTTTTATGAATGGTGATTTAAAGGAAGAGGTTTATTGGTTCAACCTGAAGGGTTTGTCGAACAAGGATAGGAGCATCTAGTCTACAGGTTAAGAAAATCATTATACGGTTTGAAACGGGCATTGAGATATTGGTATGTAAAAATAGATACCTTCTTTTATCAGAATGGGTTTGTGAAAATAAAAAATGATCATAACCTGTATGTTAAGAAAGATGAAGAAGGAAATGTTTCTTTAATATCTTTATATGTGGATGATCTCATTAATATAGGCAATGCATGAAAGTTAATTGAAGAGATTAAAATTCATTTGTCTTAAGAATTTGAAATGAAATATCTTGGTGAATTGCATTACTTTTTAGGAATTGAGGTTTGGAGAGAGTCTGGTAAAACATTTATCACTCAAAGTAAATAAACAAAAGAAATTCTTAACAGGTTCAACATGAGTGAATGTAAAGCTATGTCAACTCCCTTAGAACAGAATGCAAAGTTGTACAATGAAGATGGATCTAAARAGGCATATGGTACTGTATATTGTCAGTTGGTGKGAAGTTTGAACTACCTCACCACTACAAGGCTAGATATTGCATACTCAATTAGCATCCTTAKTCAGTTCATGGCTAAGCCTTCAAAGAGTCATTTGAAAGTTGCGAAGAAAGTTCTTTGATATCTGAAARGAACTGTTAATTTTGGTATTATGTATACTAATGATTGTGATGTTGAGTTGACAGGTTACTCTAATTCAGATTGGGTTGGAAATCCTGATGACAGGAAATCAACTTCATGATATGCATTCAACATAGGTACAGGGGTTGTGTCATGGAGCAGTAAGAAACAACCAAATGTTTATTTATCGTCAACAGAAGATGAGTACAAATATCTATGCAATGCTACTTGTGAAGTTGTTTGGTTAAGGAGAATTCTTGAAGATATTAGCAATAAACAAATGAGGCCAACTATTCTCAAATGTGACAATCAAAGTTCTATTAAATAGGCACACAACCCAATTTATCATGCCAGAACCAAGCATATTGAAATTCAACATCATTTTGTAAGAGGAAAGATACATTCAAAGGAAATTGACTTGATCTATTGTAATACCACTGATAATGTGGTTGACATCTTTACCAAGCCTCTTGGAAAGATGAACTTTGAAGAATGCGGGAAACAATTAGGAGTGATAGAAAATCCATTTCTTCATTAAGGGGAAGTGTTGGGATAATTCGAAATTAGATTTTACAGCTAGAAGGTTGTTTTGTACTCTCTTAAATTATTAATAGGATTAGTTTAGATCCATAGTTGTAGKGATTGATTGAGGATTTYGTGGATCTGTTCAAGTCTATAAATGTAATGGGTTTTCTGATTAATTTAATGAATTAGTGTGAGTTCTATCTCACTTCTGAAAAATTGTTTAATTATTAATACTCCTCCACTTTTAGCACAAGTTAGAATATCAAGTTGAACAAAAGTTGTGGCAATAAAATATGGTGTATTGTCAATAAAATAAATAGTGTAAGAGATGTGGATGTTGCACATGATCAGTCTGAAAGGCTTGACTCGCTAGAAAGTTCAAGGAGATATGTAAAAATTTTATGAATATGTTGTTTTCTTGGGTACATATATTTGTAAATGCATCAAACAAAGTTTCTATAATCCTTATCCTTTCAATGAGTTCTGCATTTTAGCTCCAATGTGCCTTTATGAATGCTCACTCTAATAAGAAGATGCTCATAGGTTTGAATGTTTGGTCATGCCTAGAACTTAAGATTAAAAATATAACTTGAGAATAGMTATGTCAAAGTAATTCAAGTGGTGAACCATTGAACCARATGGYTGACGATGACATACAAAATATAGCTACTTAATATGTTTCTCAACAATGAACAAGAAAAACTACAAATTAGGAATCRTTRGCATGTCTTWCATAGGTAGAAAACATGAYTGGGACGTCTCAATTACCTATGCTAGGYTTAGCTGCATTTAAAATAGAACATAYTGATAAGCATCAAAGTGTAAAGTATGGAAGTGGCATAAAGAGGAGGGGTTCCKSTTCAATCAATTCGGATAGAAAGAAAGAGTWAGSAAAGTTTCAWCTCGGGCCTAACTCAAAGGTGCCCCTAAAATTGCATGCTATAGGTCCAAAGAGAGTATTTGTATCTAGGAAACAAAGAGTCATGGTTGGATCTATGGAAATTGGTTCCTCTATGAAATATGAAAGAAGAAGTAATACTTTTTTGTTTTCCCTCTTAGCCTCAAAAAGGCAGTAATGATGCCTTTTCATCCTTCATGATTCTTCAAAGTGAAATTTTAATGTTTCTTGTTCATTTAATAAAATTTCCTTTATAATATGATATTGGCATACACTTTATGGACATGATTTGTATTTCTTAGAGATTATTCTTGTGAAATAATGTACCTAAATTGTTTGTGTGGTTATATGTGTGCAAAGTTGGACACAATTCTCTTCCACAAATTTCAAAATATTATCTCATAATCAAGTAAGTTGTCTTAACTTTTTTGCATTGTTTGTTGCTAACAAACATGCATTTTTAATATTTGGTTACATTTATATGTCATTGATGTTCAAATGCACACATTTCCTAAGTGGATTCAAAGCCCTATAATTTAGCCATATATTTCAGATGATATTTGTATAATAATTTTGTGTTATTAAAGGAATTGTTTGTTTATGTATGTGTTGATGGTGTTGATGTTCCAATATCGGAGAAAACCTACATGGAGTTTTTTATTATAATGTTGAGGCATGACATAGAAAGAAAGTATGGAATGTTTACATATGAGCAACATCTAGGCCTGCATTGCTCATGACATATTACAACGTGGATTGTGCAAATTAGAATGGTCAAGCAGAGATGAGGATATATTATAGGCTTGGGATAGTTTAAATGCAGTTCGCAACTCCAATATTTTTATACATTGAAGGTTTCAAAGAGCTCAAAACATCTGTAATAAATGTAGGTAATGAGCATTTGAGTTTTTAGGTTGAAATTGAAACAAGCATTGTAATATACAAGAGAATTTTGTAGCTACTGCCAGACTAAGTTAACAGATATGACTACCTAGGGTTTAAGATATGGTGTTTCATGTATCTGGTATGGATATAGATTGGATATAATCATATATCTTATGATCTAGATACATATTTTAATTGGATACTAGTTGGATATGTTGCAGGAAACTTCTGCACCCCCTAGTTTTGGTAGTTGGAAATGTTTTGGCTACTGAAATGAGGCCAAAATGGTTGGAAATGTTTCTGGTCCTTTTATGTCCTTGAGGATCATTCCCTGGAATTTATGATTAAAAGGGGGTATATATTACCTCTGGGAAAATAGACCTAATATTTTTCAATTATTGTTAGCAATTTGGAAGGGTCAGTTTCGCATTTTGGTGGTCATGGATTATATTGTTTGACTTGGGATTCAAGAAGGACCAGTTTCGCCTCTTTTAAAAGCTATAATAATTACATTTGTTATTATTTTTGGAAATTTTTGGTTTGAATGTACTTGGAAGACTAATGTAGCTTTTGTTAGAATTGCCAATGTGGAAAACACAATTCACAGTGATAATTAACAATCACACACAGATAATAGACACAGGGATTTCACGTGGTTCACCCAAATGTTGGGATATGTCCACCAAGCATAGGCATCCATTGTCTTATTATTCAGATCATGGATATTACATCAGCTCACTCACACTTAATCATTTTTGCCTCTACGGGCTTACATGAATCTATAGATTCACACAAGAAAATGCTTATTAAATGCAATCCCTATACATATTCTAACTTGGTCTATTTGGTTGTAGCCAACGCAGAATAATAGGATCCATATCCATCCTTAGAAGGAATTTGTTGTCATCAAATCCCAACAATCTCCACCTTGACAATAATTAACCTGACACCTTGCTCCTTCCTTTTGTTCATCACCTTTTCTGCAAGCCAAGAGAAGCCAAGCACCATTGCAAATTCTCTAATAAAATTGGTTTCGTGATCTCTGTAAATGTGTTGAACCTGCACATAATAGATCTAGCTAAACAGTGATACATGCATTTGCAAAGAGAATTGGAAAAAGAAGAAGAAGGAGAGAAAGAATGGAAAGAATTCTCATTAACTATTGTGAATAATGAATAATTTACACATGATATACTCTATATAACTCAATGAGTTCAACTTGAGGTGAACCAAGTCACCATAGTGGTGGTCTAGAGTGATCTGGACACACACCAGCAGTTACG
>JZKD02S2443535.1:0-10330 GCA_000966675.3 Picea glauca | reverse complement strand
GATGGATAAATCACTTTTTAGAGGTAAAATGATTAATTAATTAATTAATTAATTAAGTGATTTAATCAAGGAATAATAAAATAAAGTAAAAGTCACTTGGAGGGAAAAGGTCAACGACGAATTAGGGTTTCAACATTGAATTAGGGTTTTGGAAAGCTATAAGAGAAGAGTCAGCGACCTAATTCATCATTATGTCGATTATGACTTGTCGTTGAGGAGAGAGGTGCATCTTAGGAGAGATAGTTCAGTGGATTCCAGGAGGAAGACACCAGTTGGTTGATTTCGGTGTTGAGAGACACACCTTAGTCACTGGGAAGATCACATAGGTATTCCATTATTCTTCAACAATAGTCACGCAGGGTCCAGCAGCAAGGGCACACTTATCCAGAGTGAGGGCACAACTCTTGAGGAGGTTCAGGGAATCAATTTGTCCCATCCAGGGAGAATTCCAAGATTTCCCTCCAACCCATTTGAGAGGAAGGCAAGGTGCATCTTTTTCCTGGTTCCTCACCAGATTTCGATAGAGGAATCATCTAGGGCGCATTTTCCAGACTTGGAAGTGTGACACTTTTGGTAGATACATTCAGGGTTCTCGAGCCAGCATCGGGCCATATTCAGAGAAACCCTTCTGACCCATTTCCCAGTAGACCAAGGAGGTCATTTTAAGACACATCTCAGCCGATTCTGATGGTGGAATCACTAGGGCACATTTTTCTAGAGAGAGAGGGGTGCATTCCCCTAGGGGGATCCATCCGGGGTCCAAACCCATCAGCTGAGGGGTCTGAAAGTTACCAGGACTGAGAACTAGAGTAGGGCACACCATTTGGGATGGTTTCTAGGCCATTCCAAGAGGTATAGCTTCCAGGGAAAACTTTCCATACTTCCAGCAGTTACCATATGAGTTGCCATAGTTCTAGCTCATCCATTGATCCCGCAATGCTCATCTATTATCAGGTATTATCATTTAGTTTGCTTACTGTATTCTGGCTAAGATCCTTTTGTCTTTTGATCTAGCCGAGTGATTCATTTTATTTATCCACATTCAGCCTTTGTACTTCGCAAAGATATCATAATATAAACTTTGCAGTCCTTTGTCACATTTGTTATTTGTATGATCATTTATATGTTGTAAACGATTAATCCTACACACACATTAGCATCATTTCCTAGACTAGCCAAGTCAGGAACATTACAGTGGTATTAGAGCTGGTTTTCCTGCCAACCTAAGGGGAAAATTAGATAAGGATCTAGATACATCATTACCAGCGAGTGGATTGACAGGAGCATAGATGGAGCCTACACCCATTAGATGCAGGGAGCGTTTCTACAGTTGCAAAGTGCCTTGGAAGCCAAATCACATATGTAGGGGTAAAGGGAAGGTGCACATTGTTGAGGTGCACTATGACAGCGAGGATGAGGAGATGCATGTGAATGCAACCATAGATGCCTATTTGGAGCAGTCTGATAAGTCTAGTGACTATTGCACATCTGAGGGATAGTTGTATGGACAATATGATAGTGCATATCCTTCATCTTCCCCATCAGCTAATGTTGAGGATTCAACACTTCAGCATAGTGGTGACACTTGTGAGGATTTATATGTGTTGGCACTTGGACATGATGAGATTAGGAGGTTGGATGACCTACCGGTGGGTGTAGACATGGCTTCCAAGAAGTCATGTATGGAGAATGATGAGCTTCCTATGATGAGTGAGCCACGATTTTCATCTTCTCGGTCACCTATGCTAGCCACGACACATGAGTATATCAATGGCATTCCTAATATGGTCGAGGAGCCTTGTGTGGGGATTGTACACAAGGAACATATGGATCTGTAGACCCGGGAGGAGAGGTATGTCTTGGAGATAGTTGACCTTACACATACCTATCAGTATGAGGAGAGTGAATCACCACTCTTGGAGATTCCATTGATGGACTAGGTTGTGGAGACCGACAGCTTGTTGGGACACTCACTCCCAGGATCGATCTACAGTGATGAGGATGCACTCCTTATTGGTCGGAATGACCATAGAACGTGTATGGACACATCTTTATGAGATTCAGGCACAGATGATATTAGTAGGGTGAGTGCACAAGAGAATACAACTGTCCATATAGGATATGGTGCAGTTCAGATAGGGGTTGCAGTTAGTGATGGCATGCAGTGGCATACAGGAGGAATTAGTAGCACAGGAGACTATTCAATGCCTTATATTCTGAGGAGTGTGTTGTTGGGGATTCCATTGTTGACACTAGCAGTGAGAGGCATGAGGTATCACCTCAACAAGATTGTGACTAGGAGTCACGATACTTGGCAGGACAGTTGAGAGTCAATGAGGACATGATCATGACAACCATTATATGCATTGATGATACACATGCATTAGTGGTAGGTTATTGTTGGAGGGCATTGATGGCACATGATAGTTCAGATGGGGGACTTGTCATTGATGACTTCCATACACTTAAGGGAGAGAGTGATTGTGATGAGGGCCAACTACCAACAATTGTTGAGGGATAGGGATTACCTATTGGAGGTTGGCGAGATGTATCACAGGGCACTGAGGGAGCAGGAGGTTGAGGTGGACCGACTCACTCATGAGTTCGTGAGCACACAAAGATTCTTAGAAGGAACACATACAACCCTTCAAGAATCAGAGTCCAGATCAGAGGAGCTCCTTGAGGAAATTAGACAAAGATCCACTACATCTATTTCAGCAGAGAGTCCGATATATCCCTCAACGACATTGCGAGAGGATGTTGGTGGTTTAGTAGTGGAGCACCAGTTGAGGGAGCAACATTAGGAGTACCCAGGATCATTGATGAGTATGCAGAGATATGATCCAAAGATACATGAGGATGTCCATAGGTCACAGGGACCACCCTTCACGAGGGGTGTTGAGACAGTTGAGCACACATGTACACATGGGGATTCCAGAGCCAGGGGAAGTTATGAGGACACTTCCATTTGTGTTCAAGGATTGGTTGACCTTCATGTAGAGGATGACCCCGTAGTACACCCAGAATCCAGGATGTTGCAGGTGTATATAAGAGATCACATGAGTATGCAGGGGCACACAGTGCTGAGTGGTAGTTCACAGAGACATACAGAGTTGTACAATGGGATTCAGGGGGATGCATTAGATTGCAAGGAGGAGATGTACTTAGTAGAGCATGGAGATTCCTCTCCCTTGCAACAATATACACATATGGGAGATCACCTTCACCGTAGCAACAATTGCATGAGTGATGATGGATGAAGAATGATTGACCCGCAGTTGGTGGAGGTACCTACTGTTGTACCCAATGGTTGGTGTTCAGTGATGAGCATAGGCAATTATTTACCATGGGTGCCAATGGACGAGCTTTTGGTTAAGTCCTTTGGATTGACCAAAGCATGTGATACTTTCCAGTCCTATAGTTGGTTGCAGATATTTATTATATCCTTTCCCGATACTTTCATCATTGGCAACAACATAGGGGCAACTAGAAAGTGGTAGGGGACATGGAGAGTTGGTAGATTGAGACCACTTGACATGAGTGTCTTGATTGAATTCATCAAGATAGGGGTGGATCATTAGGGGCAGGCAGTTAAGGCCATGGGCGTGATGGGGAGTATCCTAGGCCATGGGACAGAGGATATCTCAGAGGTTGCTACATATTCATAATCTTATTGGGATGAGGGTGGATTGATTTCGACANGAACATAGAACGTTTCTGGACACATCTTTATGAGATTCAGGCACAGATGATATTAGTAGGGTGAGTGCACAGGAGAATACAACTGTCCATATAGGATATGGTGCAGTTCAGATAGGGGCCGCAGTTAGTGAAGGCATGCAGTGGCATACAGGAGGACTTAGTAGCACAGGAGACTATTCAATGCCTTATATTCTGAGGAGTGTGTTGTTGGGGATTCCATTGTTGACTCTAGCAGTGAGAGGCATGAGGTAGCACCTCAACGAGATTGTGACTAGGAGTCACGATACTTGGCAGGACAGTTGAGAGTCAATGAGGACATGATCATGACAACCATTATATGCATTGATGATACACATGCATTAGTGGCAGGTTATTGTTGGAGGGCATTGATGGCACATGATAGTTCATATGGGGGACTTGTCATTGATGACTTCCATACACTTAAGGGAGAGAGTGATTGTGATGAGGGCCAACTACCAACAATTGTTGAGGGATAGGGATTACCTATTGGAGGTTGGCGAGATGTATCACAGGGCACTGAGGGAGAAGGAGGTTGAGGTGGACCGACTCACTCATGAGTTCGTGAGCACACAAAGATTCTTAGAAGGAACATAGACAACCCTTCAAGAATCAGAGTCCAGATCAGAGGAGCTCCTTGAGGAAATTAGACAAAGATCCACTACATCTATTTCAGCAGAGAGTCAGATATATCCCTCAACGACATTGCGAGAGGATGTCGGTGGTTTAGTAGTGGAGCACCAATTGAGGGAGCAACATTAGGAGTACCCAGGATCATTGATGAGTATGCAGAGATATGATCCAAAGATACATGAGGATGTCCATAGGTCACAGGGACCACCCTTCACGAGGGGTGTTGAGACAGTTGAGAACACATGTACACATGGGGATTCTAGAGCCAGGGGAAGTTATGAGGACACTTCCATTTGTGTTCCAGGATTGGTTGACCTTCATGTAGAGGATGACCCCATAGTACACCCAGAATCCAAGATGTTGCAGGTGTATATAAGAGATCACATGAGTATGCAGGGGCACACAGTGTTGAGTGGTAGTTCACAGAGACATACAGAGTTGTACAATGGGATTCAGGGGGATGCACTAGATTGCAAGGAGGAGATGTACTTAGTAGAGCATGGAGATTCCTCTCCCTTGCAACAATATAAACATATGGGAGATCACCTTCACCGTAGCAACAATTGCATGACTGATGATGGATGAAGAATGATTGACCCGCAGTTGGTGGAGGTACCTACTGTTGTACCCAATGGTTGGTGTTCAGTGATGAGAACAGGCAATTATTTACCATGGGTGCCAATGGACGAGCTTTTGGTTAAGTCCTTTGGATTGACCAAAGAATATGATACTTTCCAGTCCTATAGTTGGTTGCAGATATTTATTATATCCTTTCCCGATACTTTCATCATTGGCAACAACATAGGGGCAACTAGAAAGTGGTAGGGGACATGGAGAGTTGGTAGACTGAGACCACTTGACATGAGTGTCTTGATTGAATTCATCAAGATAGGGGTGGATCATTAGGGGCGGGCAGTTAAGGCCATGGGCGTGATGGGGAGTATCCTAGGCCATGGGACAGAGGATATCTCAGAGGTTGCTACATATTCATAATCTTATTGGGATGAGGGTGGATTGATTTCGACAGTTACCAGTAGGGCACACCACCAGTTAGTGGGGATTGGAAGTGATGAACTTCCAAATTTGACATGGGATCCAAGAGTCCATTTGGTCAATAGTTTGTTTATTCTTATGAGGATCCGGGAGTGGAGGGTCCAGTATGTATACTTTGAGCAGACAGTCATGATCATAGTAGAGCAACGTCGACATGATGGTCCTTGTCAGAGACTAGCATGGGACCCTGGGAGTACAGGACCAGACATTTCATTGATTGATGGAGAAGAGCGGACGTTTGCAAGGGGGAGTCACTTTGATTTTCCATTGAGTTTTAGTATTGGGGAGAGCACATCACTGACTAGTGATTCGTTGAGGTCTTGTAGTACCTCACTATCGCAGCAACATGTTCAGTCGGTGGGGGTCATGTTGAGTTTGGTATGGTTTGGTAGGATAGACCCATTTTGGGTTGAGGCCATGTGTTATTTGTAGGAGAATCATGGTGTTGATATGTTACATAACTATACTCCACACAGGGCATTGTAGTTGACATTCTGATATGGGAATCAGGGATTAGAGTGCTTGGTAGTTCAGCATTTGATGGATTTGAGTTTCGAGTAGAGTGGTTACTCACGGAGTTGACTGAGATTCCTCGTCCATTGATCATTCTACTCATCAGGAGCATGTGGGTGTCATGCGTGGTGAGCACCTGGAGATACCACATATTGAGGGGAGTCTACCTTGTGTCACACAGGTGGATATGGGACCTTGGTATCATATGTAGTTGGATTCAGTTATTACTTGAGGACAAGCAATATTCTGGCAGGGAGGACTATAATGTCTACATTTTGGGACATTATAACTTATAGAGTGCTATGCCTACCAGAGTATCCAGATAGGGGTGAAAGAGAGTTCAAGAGATATTGAGGGTTTTTATTGGGCCTGACTTGCATCGTTCATAATCAAGATCCATTCCGCACAACTTGCTTTTGGGTGTGTTGCATTTCGACGATTTTCGTAATTTTGAGTTATTATGGGTCATATCTTAATTAATTTCACTAAGAAGGTCATAATGGGCATATTACTTGGAGAAACCTCTTAGTGTAATAGCTCATCAGAATCGGGAAGAAGAACACTACACGATAAGATGATGAGAAGTGACTTTTAGTGGACAGAGAAGCCATAAGGATTAATAAATCACTTTTTAGAGGTAAAATGATTAATTAATTAATTAATTAATTAAGTGATTTAATCAAGGAATAATAAAATAAAGTAAAAGTCACTTGGAGGGAAAAGTTCAATGACGAATTAGGGTTTTAGCAGTGAATTAGGGTTTTNGAGTCACTTTGATTTTCCATTGAGTTTTAGTATTGGGGAGAGCACATCACTGACTAGTGATTCGTTGAGGTCTTGTAGTACCTCACTATCGCAGCAACATGTTCAGTCGGTGGGGATCGTGTTGAGTTTGGTATGGTTTGGTAGGATAGACCCATTTTGGGTTGAGGCCATGTGTTATTTGCAGGAGAATCATGGTGTTGATATGTTACATAACTATACTCCACACAGGGCATTGTAGTTGACATTCTGATATGGGATTCAGGGATTAGAGTGCTTGGTAGTTCAGTGTTTGATGGATTTGAGTTTCGAGTAGAGTGGTTACTCAGGGAGTTGATTGATATTCCTCGTCCATTGATCATTCTACTCATCAGGAGCATGTGGGTGTCATGCGTGGTGAGCACTTGGAGATAACACATATTGAGGGGAGTCTACCTTGTGTCACACAGGTGGATATGGGACCTTGGTATGATATGTAGTTGGATTCAGTTATTACTTGAGGACAAGCAATATTCTGGCAGGGAGGACTATAATGTCTACATTTTGGGACATTATAACTTTATAGAGTGCTATGCCTACCAGAGTATCCAGATAGGGGTGAAAGAGAGTTCAAGAGATATTGAGGGGTTTTATTGGGCCTGACATGCATCGTTCATAATCAAGATCCATTCCGCACAACTTGCTTTTGGGTGCGTTGCATTCCGACGATTTTCGTAATTTTGAGTTATTATGGGTCATATCTTAATTAATTTCACTAAGAAGGTCATAATGGGCATATTACTTGGAGAAACCTCTTAGTGTAATATCTCATCGGAATCGNTACATAGTAATTCCTTTTGGGCTGAAGAATGCACTTGCAATTTTTTCAAGAGTAGTTGTCATAGCTTTCAAGGATTTTATTCATAAGTTCCTTGAAGTTTACTTAAATGATTGGAATGTGTTTAGTCTATTGAAAGATCACATAGAAATACCCAGGTTAATGTTGGATAGGTGTAGACAATGTCAAATTTCACTGAATTTGAATAAATGTATTTTCTGCCCGCCTTTTGGAATTTTTTTGGGCCATGTGGTATGTAAGCAGGGCTTATTAGTGGATTCTGCAAATGGCTTATTAGTGGATTTGGACTTACAACCACCCACATATAAAACACATGTTCTTAACCATTAGACCCACTGAAGTTGTTATATCAATTCAATATTTCAAAAGTATAATTTATTACAATGCAATCACAATGAAATGTTTTTTACAACTTAGTATGTATTTATATAAGAAAGACATATAATAAAAAAAATATTTACATAGAATTTACATATGACATTAAAAATAATATTTCAAATAATAAATCCTAAGTCAATATATATCTACCCAAATTTAACATCTACATCTACATATCCTTTTGCAGCTGTGACCTACACCCTCAAGCTACCCATGTAGCTTATACTCGTCACAAGAAGCGCCTGCCATGTTCCAATCGATTTCTTCAATGAAAATCACAATTTTTATGATGCATTGATTTACACATAAAGTAAAAGAGAAGGTAGCATCGAACCTGAGGCACACCCAATGCCGAGAAATATAAACTTTTAACAATATTTCCAGCGAGAGCTATCTGTTCGCCCGACCCGATCAGATTTGTCATTGAAAGCGTAGTGTTTTCCAGGGTTTTGTACATGCATTTAGCTGATGCCTATTACAATATTCCATATCATAATAAGCACCTCAGTTTTCTCTTCTATAATCTCTCATACAGATACCAATAATAATAATAATTGATGTAATGATGTACCTGTGGTCCTTTCAATTTTGTTACATAGCCCATCACTTTACCCATTATGAAGACTACAAACGACATTTTCTTTCTATCTATATTTTCTTTTACCTTGCGAACAATGTCCAGAGGATTATCAAACATCTCCAAGGGTATCCCAACATGTAAAAGCCGAAAACGGTTTCCCCAAGGTGCTTTACTATTGGGTTTAATCATCTGCTTCAAGTCCTGCACTTTTCCATGTGTTAGCAACATTCTTTTGCCTGAGAAAAAAAAAATGGCATTCGAACTGCAACGACAAAAGTAAAGATTACTAAATCATACCGCGGGGCAGGACCTGTCTCTCGTGTTCATCGAGACCAACGTCGTTAATCTTAAGTTTTCTAGTACCCCAATAATCTTCTCATCTGCATTTTATGTAGTGTCCCCAAGGCCGAGCCCCGTTACAGATCATGTTATATGCAAAGAATTGTAAATGTGTTCTATAGGCTGGTGAGCCGAGTTTTGTATAAGTTGTAGGCTTATGTGTTTTGTTAGGCCAGGGAGCCTAAGTGTTGAAGGCTAGGAGCCTGTTGATGTTCTTGTATGTATGCAGATCAATTAATAAAATATAAACATTGCCAGTACAGACCGACCACGATGAATGAGGATGGGGGACTGAGCGTCCACAGAGTGGGAAAGGAATTAAGGGCTGGAAGGTGGGAAAGGGGATGAGTGTTGAGCCTAGGGGGCTTAGGCCTGGAATAATATTTTAATATTATTCCAAAAAGAGCTATGTGCATATTAGTTTATCCTAAGTTCCTGGCAAGGGAGGGAACGTGCAAGGGGATGCACGTTGTGGAACGCATGCAGTTCCCAGGGTGACAAGTGTCAACCTTGGTGCATGCAAATATAAGCGTCAAGCTGAACCGTGGGGGGGATCTTCTCATCCATTCGGACCCGAACCTCTGAGCGTGGAACGGGTACGACTCTGCCAGAATACCTTGGTTCATCTCTAAAAGCCGAAATGCCTATGGTTGTCCTGAGGAAACCGTGTACACCCTGTTCCGAGCTGTGAGTCTGTGTCTGTTCTAGGCAAACCCGGGAGTGCAATTCCTGAACAAGAACCCTGTGTTGAAATTGAGTGGAAGAACCCTTAGTTGTTGAGGAAAGGCTGAGCTAGCCTGTGCATGGAGCCTCTGTTCCAAAATCATGCCGTGAGATCATCATGTGACTGCTGAATCATTTGGGAAGCCCTTGTCTGTGTTCCCCGTGGGTTGTTGTGACCATGCAGTATTGGACTGCGTGAGGCTTGTTGGCCTGTGAGCGACTCCTCCAGGTGAGAGAGTGCACATAGGGAGAAGATAACTCCTAGAAGGAACCCTGTAGCTGCCATAGAGCCTGGAGAATTCTCGGTCAGTCTGTTCCTGTAACCCAAGGTAAGGGAGACTGGCAACCGAAGGACTGTCTAGGTGACAAAGAAGGTGCACTCTCCTGGGGTGGAACAGGCATGTGGGGAATGAGGGTCTGTGGGCAGTGAGCGTGGGAGATTCCTGAGAGAGCTTTCTTCCTGATGGTTGTGTATGACTGAATTCCCTGTAACCTCATCCTGAGTCTAGATTCCTTGCTTTGGGGTGGAGCTCGGTCTCAGCTCGGGGGTGACCTACTGTTGAGCTGATGAACAATGTGGTCTAAGGCTGGGAGGTTCGTGGAAGGCCTACACTTGGTTGGTGAATTCTACAGCTACTTAAAAGATAAGTATCTGAGTTATGTTCATGTATCATGTTTTCCACTGTGTAAAAGAATTACTGTTGAATGCTAATGCTTGTTTAATTGTAACAGTAACTTATATATTTTACTCTGAGATTTAAGTGTGTTTAATGGTTAAATGCATATGGTTG
>JZKD02S2443513.1:0-27469 GCA_000966675.3 Picea glauca | reverse complement strand
ATCACTAGGGGAGTTTAAAGATTATTGTAATGGGCCCATACATGACCACATGTTTGCAATCTAGGATAGTTTTTTGAAGATTTCTTAGATTAAATCACATTAGGGAGTTTAAAGGATTGGTAAGGACCCATATGTCCACATGTTATTTCTTTAGGGACTTTACAATTCCGCAAGGTTGTACCAATGGCATCTAGTAAGATAGGTAATCAATATTTGTAAGGACCACAGGAAGTCGACATGTTGCAAGGTGACACCTAACTTATTACAAATTTGGCACATTTTATCACTTGCTCACACACAAAGTCACTCCTCACTCACATAACTTCATCTCGAATTGTGGAGGTTGAAGTAGGTCTCCTCCAAAAGGATTTTGAAACGTCCCACTATTTCTTGAAGAAATTATCCACACCCACTTAATTCAAATGAGATTGGTTCACACCCCCAATCTCTCAACCAACCAAATATAAAACAATTCTAAAAACTCACTAAGTTTTCCTCCACAGGAAGTGCTAAGAGAAATCTTTTAGTCTAGGTAGGATCTCGGGGGTAGGCATCCAAATTAAACCCCGTTATCTAGTTCTCACATCTTCAAACATTAGAAGTTGAAAAATAGGGAACTTTAAAATCCTCCAAGTCAAGTGTTCCTAACACCATAAGGCAGGGAGATACCCGTGAAAGGTTAAACGCTAAGGTTCAGTTGTTATGTGCGTCCCCCATTAAGGCACCCACCTCTTGGAATGGATCCAACCCATGACCCATTTATGAGGCCGAAAATCTAAATGTCGCACTTTGAACGAGGTACCTAATGGTCAAATTTTAGGACATCTACCCAGGTGGCAGTTGTGGGCTGCAACTGCACCTTGATCGGATTTTGTGTGGGTATTGGGAAATATCGCCATCTCTTTAGAGATATGCACCCTCTACCCCTCATTATAATTGATTGTTTCATCCTTCACTAGTTCCTGTTCTTGTGGCTTCAAACCCCATTGTTGAGTGCTATTGGAAGGTCCAGTGCTATTTGAGAGGAAGGATGTTATGTATTTTTAGGACATGAGCATTTTTTTTCTTTGTTCTCCCACACAAAAAAAATCCACCTACCCACATGTATGCTTATTTTTCAATTAATTTATGTATGATGCTCATGTGAATACATACGATTGTGAGATATATTGTGAAGGTTCAAATTATACAAGTCTCTTGTTCATTTATTGCTCTCATCACCATTTGCGCACATTCACTTTGCTAGTTGAACATCATAGGGGACCCACAGAATCCCTGTCATTCCAAACACTTGCAAAATATCCCTCCTCTCCTTGGAGGAGTTCCTAGTCTCGCCAACTCATCAGCTCAACCCTCTCACACCCTTTTGAGCACTACTATTTTGGGATCAGCTTTGCTAGGTTCCACTTTACTTGGGTCCAATTCCCAAGGCCACCCATCCACTAGCTCTCTTTTACACGGAAGCAGGGAGAAACTTCTTCTCAAGGGGCAAGTACAACCCCACCCAACCCCCCTCAATTGTCAGGAACATAACCTGCTCACACCATGGCTATAAATAATCCTCCACCACTACTCCACATGCCATATTTGGTTGAACTCAACATACCTAATTTGAGTAAGCTCATGAATGACACTATATTGCATGACCCCACATGGCCCGCTATGCCTACCAAACTACCTTCAGACATTCCCAAGTTTGAAGGAAAGGCAGGAGAAGATCCCGCCAACCATATCATGACCTTCCACTTATGGTTCTCTTCAAACAACATCATGGATGACTCCATCTATTTAAGGTTATTTCAGCACACACCTACAGGTCCATCAACCAAGTGGTATGTGGATGAAAAATCAAGATCCCATGTGACCTTTGAATCATTGGCCAAAACGTTTTTGACCTTCTTTCAATTACCAGTTCGTCGTGACAATGGTCTAGAAATTCTCTCTGAGTGTAAACAATCCTCAACCACACACATCGCCGACCACATTCATGAATGGCGTCGGCAATGTAGTTTATGAAAAGAATAAACTGCCAAAGAATAGTGCCTCAATTGGTTTCTTCAATCAATCATCTTTATCCTTGCCAAAGATGTGGCCTCCACCTTCCCCCAACCTGAAGAGGAAGCCATTAACAAGGCTCAATAGTATGACCTCATTTATGCACAGTCAAGATACTTATACACAGTACTACCATACGCCCCGAGACATGTACCATTCAACCAAGACAAACCTGGGATGTCTCACTCAGCGGGTGGATTGATTGGTACCGCAAAACACCACAATACATACATCCAACCACCACCCATGTATGGTACACCCCAATATCCACCAATGTATGGAGGACCCCCTCATTACCCTCCCCACCCTTATCAGTAGCCATACCCTGTTGTCCCCCCTCCACCCATGAGTGGACCCATGTTGGCACCCATGATGCACATGGTCGTTCAACCAAGTTCTGGTACCCCCTCTACCTCAACTTATACCCTACGCACTAGTGACAGCACTACACCTTCTTATGCACCCTACAGATCATTACCACAAAATAATTCATATTTTCCATTTTCATGTCCTCCACAGCCAATTATTCCTACACAAGGAAAACCACATGATGGGGTTAACTTTGTTCATCCCTCTCCCATTCAGCAATTTCAAAATTTTGAACAACTAAATACAGAAAATCCGACGCATCAGCCGAATAATGCCAAAAAGAAAGGAAAAAAATGAAACAATAATAACATAGGACCAAGAGGAAATAACCCCCAACAAAACCAACCTGCTGGGGGGAACTAGAACCAGGGTAACCAAAACCCCCAAGGGGGCAATAACAAAAAACGCCAAGGGAGGAACAACAAAAACAACCTCTGGATGAACTTCCCTTGTGCTCTTTGCGGTGAGCATGGTCATTATACTCACCATTGCCCCAAAATTGTTGACTTCAAATAGATGAAATATTCCATGAATGGTCCACGCCCCCTAGCACCGCATGCCCCTCAGCAGGCCCCACAACAGTATTTGAAACAACCACCCCCAACTATGTTACAAAACCCTATTCCACACCAAGGTGTGATGAATACTCAATAGGGGATACATCCCGCCCTACCATAAATGGGACAATATCAACTCCCTAGAAATCTGGCAGACCGCAATATCCTCTTCACTAACAAAGAAGAAATTCTTCTACAAACGTGCAGTCTTCAATACAGCATGCCCTTTGAATCTACTCCCACCACTTCAGAAGTAGCTCCAACTACATCTGGACAATCGTTGATGATTCCATGCCCTAACACTAAATCCCNTATACAAGTCTCTTGTTCATTTATTGCTCTCATCACCATTTGCGCACATTCACTTTGCTAGTTGAACATCATAGGGGACCCACAGAATCCCTGTCATTCCAAACACTTGCAAAATATCCCTCCTCTCCTTGGAGGAGTTCCTAGTCTCGCCAACTCATCAGCTCAACCCTCTCACACCCTTTTGAGCACTACTATTTTGGGATCAGCTTTGCTAGGTTCCACTTTACTTGGGTCCAATTCCCAAGGCCACCCATCCACTAGCTCTCTTTTACACGGAAGCAGGGAGAAACTTCTTCTCAAGGGGCAAGTACAACCCCACCCAACCCCCCTCAATTGTCAGGAACATAACCTGCTCACACCATGGCTATAAATAATCCTCCACCACTACTCCACATGCCATATTTGGTTGAACTCAACATACCTAATTTGAGTAAGCTCATGAATGACACTATATTGCATGACCCCACATGGCCCGCTATGCCTACCAAACTACCTTCAGACATTCCCAAGTTTGAAGGAAAGGCAGGAGAAGATCCCGCCAACCATATCATGACCTTCCACTTATGGTTCTCTTCAAACAACATCATGGATGACTCCATCTATTTAAGGTTATTTCAGCACACACCTACAGGTCCATCAACCAAGTGGTATGTGGATGAAAAATCAAGATCCCATGTGACCTTTGAATCATTGGCCAAAACGTTTTTGACCTTCTTTCAATTACCAGTTCGTCATGACAATGGTCTAGAAATTCTCTCTGAGTGTAAACAATCCTAAACCACACACATCGCCGACCACATTCATGAATGGCGTCGGCAACGTAGTTTATGAAAAGAAGAAACCGCCAAAGAATAGTGCCTCAATTGGTTTCTTCGATCAATCATCTTTATCCTTGCCAAAGATGTGGCCTCCACCTTCCCCCAACCTGAAGAGGAAGCCATTAACAAGGTTCAATAGTATGACCTCATTTATGCACAGTCAAGATACTTATACATAGTACTACCATACTCCCTGAGACATGTACCATTCAGCCAAGACAAACCTGGGATGTCTCACTCAGTGGGTGGATTGATTGGTACCGCAAAACACCACAATACATACATCCAACCACCACCCATGTATGGTGCACCCCAATATCCACCAATGTATGGAGGACCCCCTCATTACCCTCCCCACCCTTATCAGTAGCCATACCATGTTTTCCCCCCTCCACCCATGAGTGGACCCATGTTGGCACCCATGATGCACATGGTTGTTCAACCAAGTTCTGGTACCCCCTCTACCTCAACTTATACCCTACGCACTAGTGACAGCACTACACCTTCTTATGCACCCTACAGATCATTGCCACAAAATAATTCATATTTTCCATTTTCATGTCCTCCACAGCCAATTCTTCCTACACAAGGAAAACCACATGATGGGGTTAACTTTGTTCATCCCTCTCCCATTCAGCAATTTCAAAATTTTGAACAACTAAATACAGAAAATCTGACGCATCAGCTGAATAATGCCAAAAAGAAAGGGAAAAAATGAAACAATAATAACATAGGACCAAGGGGAAATAACCCCCAACAAAACCAACCTGCTGGGGGGAACTAGAACCAGGGTAACCAAAACCCCCAAGGGGGCAATAACAAAAAACGCCAAGGGAGGAACAACAAAAACAACCTCTGGATGAACTTCCCTTGTGCTCTTTGCGGTGAGCATGGTCATTATACTCACCATTGCCCCAAAATTGTTGACTTCAAATAGATGAAATATTCCATGAATGGTCCACGCCCCCTAGCACCGCATGCCCCTCAGCAGGCCCCACAACAGTATTTGAAACAACCACCCCCAACTATGTTACAAAACCCTATTCCACACCAAGGTGTGATGAATACTCAATAGGGGATACATCCCGCCCTACCATAAATGGGACAATATCAACTCCCTAGAAATCTGGCAGACCGCAATATCCTCTTCACTAACAAAGAAGAAATTCTTCTACAAACGTGCAGTCTTCAATACAGCATGCCCTTTGAATCTACTCCCACCACTTCAGAAGTAGCTCCAACTACATCTGGACAATCGTTGATGATTCCATGCCCTAACACTAAATCCCACATTCACATTCCTTTCATCCCATTACGATGGAACGTCAACAACCCTCAGGCTAGGGCAACACACAATTATAGTCTGGTTTATGAATTGGTGCAGTCTCCTGCAGCCATGTCAGTATTGGAGGTCCTCCAAACCTATCCATCTCAATGAAAATCCTTACTTTCCGCCTTGGGGGCAGTCAACCCAGCTGATACTAGACTCATCATATTTGATCTATATTTTGGGGAACCCCGTCTCCCCACTTTGGTAGATTTCCAGATACCATTCAAAATTTGGAACATCACAGGTCATCGATGTATCATTGATGAAGGTGCATCCACATGCATCATGTCCAAAATTGTATGGCAGAAACTTGGCTCCCCTGATCTAATACCATCTGCCATTACTTTAAGAGCTTATGATCGGCAGCCATCCTCTCTTGAAGGGATATTTCAAAATGTCCCCATTGAACTCAGGGGAAAAACCATCCTTATCGACATTGAGGTTATCGACGCACCCCTCGATTAAAACACCTTGTTTGGACATAGCTACATGTACACTATGAAATTTGTGGCCTCTTCTGTGTTTCGAATGATAATGTTCCCCCACAATGAGAATATCATCACCATCAACCAGGTTTCATATTACGAGCCTAACCACTCCTCCAACATCGATAACATCTTACCTCTTGTCTACACTAGTTTCGACGCATATCCACTCATGGATATGGGCCCCGAAATTTTCAAAGANTCATCGATGTATCATTGATGAAGGTGCATCCACATGCATCATGTCCAAAATTGTATGGCAGAAACTTGGCTCCCCTGATCTAATACCATCTGCCATTACTTTAAGAGCTTATGATGGGCAGCCATCCTCTCTTGAAGGGATCTTTCAAAATGTCCCCGTTGAACTCAGGGGAAAAACCATCCTTATCGACATTGAGGTTATCGATGCACCCCTCGATTACAACACCTTGTTTGGACATAGCTACATGTACACTATGAAATGTGTGGCCTCTTCTGTGTTTCGAATGATAATGTTCCCCCATAATGAGAATATCATCACCATCAACTAGGTTTCATATTACGAGCCTAACCACTCCTCCAACATCGATAACATCTTACCTCTTGTCTACACTAGTTTCGACGCATATCCACTCATGGATATGGGCCCCGAAATTTTCAAAGACCCGTAATTTTTTGGGGGCATACCATGGAGCACAACCTCTCATACACCCCTCAGCACAAGTGTGCGTCATGTCTTCCAATGGAACTGAAACTAGAGATACCATTCCTCCCACTGAGGCTTCTCCAATCCCCAATGTCCCGCTAGTAGAGGAAATCCTACCTCAAGGATCCCCTGAGAACCTTATGACACCACTTATCCTCGATTTCACCCTCCCCCAATGTCAAATCCCAATTTGGGAGACAGTCCCCCAAGAAATTACTCAAATTCCCTTCTTCTACCCCCCACTGGGAGTACAAGCTTTCCAGGTAGCCACAATGCTTACCCTTCCCAACATGGTGCTCGCCATTCCAGTATGGTATCTACACCCACCCGCGATGGTTCCTCAACCATACCTCCCTCCTCAAATAGAGGGAATCTTGATGTAGATTCCAGTACTAACTCTAACCACACCTCCCTCACCCCCACTGGCCAGCACCACCATGACAATTGGGGATAGATGGAAGAATAAATATCCCACCACTCCACTTCTTCCCTGAGTTCAACATCCTTGCGCACTCTACGAGATAGAGGGACACCCCACAAACAGATGTCCCTCTCTCCATGATTTATGCGATTTGATCCAACTCCCTCGACGAACCACATTGCTCATCACTTCACCAAGCACACCTAGTATTACCACTACATCCCCTACTATAGGTAGTAAAGGGTTGCGAACCAAATTCACATGTGCCATCTATTCAGAGTATGGCCATTACACTCATCATTTCCCCACCCTACCTCAATTTCGATAGACACTAATGGTAGTATGCCCCACGTCATCGAGTACCCACATCACTAACATCCATTATTTCATGACCTCAGTCAATAAACAAATGAGGTGCCCTTGCTCTCTTTTTGAATCACTTGATCATTTCACATACCAGTGTCCTACGATCATTGAATACAGGTGTCGTCAAATGGCCCTTATTCAAAATCCTCCAACCACCTCACTTCATGTGATGCAAGTGATTCCCCCTATTCCTTCTCCAAACATCGTCCACATCACCTCTTGTGAACCTGAGTCACTTCCCACCCCTCCATGGTTCATGGATAGATTGTCTGAGGATTTTCCCCCAATTCACCATTTCATTTCCCTTAGGAAATATTACCCCTGACCACATTTTAGAACCCATAGTGTCTGTACATTTGGTTTATGTCAAGCACTCCATCACACCATAGTTGCGATACCTCCTCTATGTCTTCCCCACATGATGACAATCACACGGTGACAGTCACCAATATGACTTCCTCGGATCCCCTATATTCTCACATTTTCCACTGTGGCGAAGATATCCTAGAGGAACTAACTACCCCTGATTTCCCTTGGAATGTGCTCCATCACCAAGCACTCTTTCTCCCATAGGAATCCTTCAAACCTCTTAGACAAGGCCCCATATGTTCAATTGAAACCAAGGATTTTATCCCATCAAGGCACACAGATTGGTTCAATAACCCTATCCCTGCTCCTAATGCTTTTGAAGAAGGAAACATGGCCAAAATTTCCCCCACTATCAAAATCGACATTTCCATCAAACCAGGAATCATAGAAGAAATCACCATTGGCGCTGCATGCTCCCCTGAGGAACTCACAGCTTACAAAGCTCTCTTTCAGGAATACCGGGATATTTTTTCCTAGTCATACACGGAGATTCCTGGCCTCAATCCTTCTATCGTCGAACATTGCATCGACACATGGCCTGATGTCGCCCCAGTATCTCAAAAGAAATGCCCACTTCACCCATCCAAATTCGTGGCTATCAAAGCCGAAATTGACAAATTACGCGTTGCAGGGTTCATCTACCCCATCACATACACATCATGGGTCTCCAATCTCATCCCCGTTAACAAAAAATAGGGCACTATTCGCGTCTGCACAGACTTTCACAATCTCAATCATGCTTGTCGTAAAGACAACTTTCCAATGCCTTTCATTGACCAAATTATCGATGATTTTGCAGGCCACGAGGTTCTGTCCTTCATGGATGGTTTCTCTGGATACAATCAAATCCAAATCCATCAGACAGATCAATACAAAACTTCATTTACCACCCCATGGGGCACTTTTTCTTATCGTGTTATGCCTATTGGACTAAAAAATGAAGGTGCAACATTCCAACAGGCCATGACTTACATTTTCCATGATCTCTCTCACATCATTCTCACTTACTTAGACGACCTCACTGCTCAATCCAAGAAACGAAATCAGCATCTAGATGACTTATGGGTTGTCTTTCAATGATGTCGTCAGTACAATATATACTTGAAACCCCTCAAGTGTGTATTTTTTGTCACCGTAGGATGCCTCCTTGGGTTCATCGTCTCCCAACACGGCATCACTATGGACCCCCTCAAGGTCCAAGCTATCACATAAATTCCACCACCTAGGCATTTATGCCAACTGCAAAGCCTACAAGGCAAAGCCAACTTTCTTCGACACTTTGTCCCAAACTACACCACTCACGCACATGGTTTCCTTCTCCTACTGTGCCATGATATCCCATTTTGATGGGACGAACATGACCAAACTACTTTTGATGATTTAAAAGAGGCGCTTTCCTATGCCCCTTTGATTAGTCCACCCGAATATGATCACGACTACATCCTCTACGTATTGGCCTCAGTCATCTTAGTAGTAGTTCTCATCCAACTAGGAGATGATGGCCATGAGCATGTTATTTACTACATTAGTAAAAACCTTTCAGGACCACCCTAAAATACAATCATGAAGAGAAACTCACCTTCACAGTTTTCCTTGTAGTCTACAAACTGCGTCATTACATCTTGCTTCGCACTACCAAAGTCGTAGTTGATTCCAATCCCATGCAGTAATTTCTTAGTTGATGACAAATCAATGGTAATTTTCCCCGGTGGTTTGTCATTCTTCAGGAACACGAACTAGAGTTTTCAACTCCCAAAAGAAAGAAATCAATTTTTCTCACCGAACTCATCACGACATTTCCCTCCGACACTACAAGTTCACCTGTCAACACATATTTTCCTGATGAAAACATCTTCTACATCCCCTCGGATGACCCCTGGTATGGTGACCTCCTCATCTACCTTCGAACAAAAACTTTTGGGACTCATCTCTCACAAAATGATTGTCGGTGCATTCACCACCAATCCCCTCGCTATCTCCTCATTGGTGACATATTGTGTCGACGTGGGGTCGACACCATACTTTTTCGATGTTTGAACATCGACGAAGCCGATCGAGTATTGAATGACTGCCATAGTGGTGCTTGCAGTGGCCACNTAACATCTTACCTCTTGTCTACACTAGTTTCGACGCATATCCACTCATGGATATGGGCCCCGAAATTTTCAAAGACCCGTAATTTTTGGGGGCATACCATGGAACACAACCTCTCATACACCCCTCAGCACAAGTGTGTGTCATGTCTTCCAATGGAACTGAAACTAGAGATACCATTCCTCCCACTGAGGCTTCTCTAATCCCCAACATCCCGCTAGTAGAGGAAATCCTACCTCAAGGATCCCCTGAGAACCCTATGACACCACTTATCCTCGATTTCACCCTCCCCCAATGTCGAATCCCAATTTGGGAGACAGTCCCCCAAGACATTACTCAAATTCCCTTCTTCTACCCCCCACTGGGAGTACAAGCTTTTCAGGTAGCCACAATGCTTACCCTTCCCAACATGGTGCTCGCCATTCCAGTATGGTATCTACACCCACCCGCGATGGTTCCTCAACCATACCTCCCTCCTCAAACAGAGGGAATCTTGATGTAGATTCTAGTACTAACTCTAACCACACCTCCCTCACCCCCACTTGCCAGCACCACCATGACAGTTGGGGATAGATGGAAGAATAAATATCCCACCACTCCACTTCTTCCCTGAGTTCAACATCCTTGCGCACTCTGCGAGATAGAGGGACACCCCACAAACAGATGTCCCTCTCTCCATGATTTATGCGATTTGATCCAACTCCCTCGACGAACCACATTGCTCATCACTTCACCAAACACACCTAGTATTACCACTACATCCCCTACTATAGGTAGTAAAGGGTTACGAACCAAATTCACATGTGCCATCTATTCAGAGTATGGCCATTACACTCATCATTTCCCCACCCTACCTCAATTTCGATAGACACTAATGGTAGTATGCCCCACGTCATCGAGTACCCACATCACTGACATCCATTATTTCATGACCTCAGTCAACAAACAAATGAGGTGCCCTTGCTCTCTTTGTGAATCACTTGATCATTTCACATACCATTGTCCTACGATCATTGAATACAGGTGTCGTCAAATGGCCCTTATTAAAAATCCTCCAACCACCTCACTTCATGTGATGCAAGTGATTCCCCTTATTCCTTCTCCAAACATCGTCCACATCACCTCTTGTGAACCTGAGTCACTTCCCACCCCTCCATGGTTCATGGATAGATTGTCTGAGGATTTTCCCCCAATTCCCCAGTTCATTTCCCTTAGGAAATATTACCCCCGACCACATTTTAGAACCCATAGTGTCTGGACATTTGGTTTATGTCAAGCACTCCATCACACCATAGTTGTGATACCTCCTCTATGTCTTCCCCACGTGATGACAATCACACGGTGACAGTCACCAATATGACTTCCTCGGATCCCTTGTATTCTCACATTTTCCACTGTGGCGAAGATATCCTAGAGGAACTAACTACCCCTGATTTCCCTTGGAATGTGCTCCATCACCAAGCACTCTTTCTCCCATAGGAAGCCTTCAAACCTCTTAGACAAGGCCCCATATGTTCAATTGAAACCAAGGATTTTATCCCATCAAGGCACACAGATTGGTTCAATAACCCTATCCCTGCTCATAATGCTTTTGAAGAAGGAAACATGGCCAAAATTTCCCCCACTATCAAAATCGACATTTCCATCAAACCGGGAATCATAGAAGAAATCACCATTGGTGTTGCATGCTCCCCTGAGGAACTCACAACTTACAAAGCTCTCTTTCAGGAATACTGGGATATTTTTTCCTAGTCATACACGGAGATTCCTGGCCTCAATCCTTATATCGTCGAACATTGCATCGACACATGGCCTGATGTCGCCCCAGTATGTCAAAAGAAATGCCCACTTCACCCATCCAAATTCGTGGCTATCAAAGCCGAAATTGACAAATTACGCGTTGTAGGGTTCATCTACCCCATCACATACACATCATGGGTCTCCAATATCATCCCCGTTAACAAAAAATAGGGCACTATTCGCGTCTGCACAGACTTTCACAATCTCAATCATGCTTGTCGTAAAGACAACTTTCCAATGCCTTTCATCAACCAAATTATCGATGATTTTGCAGGCCACGAGGCTCTGTCCTTCATGGATGGTTTCTCTGGCTACAATCAAATCCAAATCCATCAGACAGATCAATACAAAACTTCATTTACCACCCCATGGGGAACTTTTTCTTATCGTGTTATGCCTATTGGACTAAAAAATGAAGGTGCAACATTCCAACAGGCCATGACTTACATTTTCCATGATCTCGCTCACATCATTCTCACTTACTTAGACGACCTCACTGCTCAATCCAAGAAACGAAATCAGCATCTAGATGACTTATGGGTTGTCTTTCAACGATGTCGTTAGTACAATATATACTTGAAACCCCTCAAGTGTGTATTTTTTGTCACCGTAGGATGCCTCCTTGGGTTCATCGTCTCCCAACACGGCATCACTATGGACCCCCTCAAGGTCCAAGCTATCACATAAATTCCACCACCTAGGCATTTATGCCAACTGCAAAGCCTACAAGGCAAAGCCAACTTTCTTCGACACTTTGTCCCAAACTACACCACTCACGCACATGGTTTCCTTCTCCTACTGTGCCATGATATCCCATTTTGATGGGACGAACATGACCAAACTACTTTTGATGATTTAAAAGAGGCGCTTTCCTATGCCCCTTTGATTAGTCCACCCGAATATGATCACGACTACATCCTCTACGTATTGGCCTCAGTCATCTTAGTAGTAGTTCTCATCCAACTAGGAGATGATGGCCATGAGCATGTTATTTACTACATTAGTAAAAACCTTTCAGGACCACCCTAAAATACAATCATGAAGAGAAACTCACCTTCACAGTTTTCCTTGTAGTCTACAAACTGCGTCATTACATCTTGCTTCGCACTACCAAAGTCGTAGTTGATTCCAATCCCATGCAGTAATTTCTTAGTTGATGACAAATCAATGGTAATTTTCCCCGGTGGTTTGTCATTCTTCAGGAACACGAACTAGAGTTTTCAACTCCCAAAAGAAAGAAATCAATTTTTCTCACCGAACTCATCACGACATTTCCCTCCGACACTACAAGTTCACCTGTCAACACATATTTTCCTGATGAAAACATCTTCTACATCCCCTCGGATGACCCCTGGTATGGTGACCTCCTCATCTACCTTCGAACAAAAACTTTTGGGACTCATCTCTCACAAAATGATTGTCGGTGCATTCACCACCAATCCCCTCGCTATCTCCTCATTGGTGACATATTGTGTCGACGTGGGGTCGACACCATACTTTTTCGATGTTTGAACATCGACGAAGCCGATCGAGTATTGAATGACTGCCATAGTGGTGCTTGCAGTGGCCACCTCTCAGGTATTTCCACCACCCAAAAAATCATTTGATTTAGATACTTCTGGCCCACATTTGTTTCATGATTTCATCCACGATGTTAAGCGATGCGACAGATGCCATCTTTATGAAAACAAATCACGAGCACCACCTTCTCTTCTACATCTAGTCATCACTATTGTCCCCTTCTGCAAATGGGGAATAGACTTCATGAATTGCAATCCTCCATCTAGAAATGGACACAAGTACATCATCGTGGTAGTAGATTACTTTACCAAATGGGTCGAATCCATGCCTACCTTCAACAAAATCGTTGACACAGCAGCATGTTTTTTCTTCAACCACGTCATTACCCACTTCGGAATCCCTCTCTAGTTAGTCTATGATCATTGTAAACACTTTGAGAATGAGATCTTCGTCAAACTCTCCTCAAGGTTAGGCTTCTCCCATGAGTTTTCCTCCCCATACTACCTTCAGTCCAACGGACGGGTCGAGGTTGTCAACAAAGTCCTTAAAACCATGTTGCAATGCACTATCAACAAACATAAGACCAATTGGAATCATATGTTTTTTTCAGCATTATGGTCTTATCACATGACAGTCAAAATTGCCACCAGTTTTACACCATTTCATCTCATCCATGGGATTGAAGCCACCCTCCCCATCGAGTGTGAAATTCCCACATTGTGCACTGCCTTCGAGCTATTACCTGACACTGCTCTAATGGAGCAACTCTTGATGAACTTAGATTCATTGGATTAAGATCATCGGTCTTCCTTATAGAACAATGAGGCATATAAGAAATGGTCAAAAGCCACCTTTGACTGCCATGTCAACCTTTGCTCATTCAACGAAGGAGATCTCATACTTGCCTACGATATCGCTCATGATACTCTTGGTCATGGGAAATTCGAGTCATTATGGAATGGACCCTACATCGTCCAACACTGCCTCACTAAAATCGCATGCATCCTGGCCTCTCCAAAAGGTTATCCTCTCAAAGAACCCATCAACGGGTTGTACTTAAAGAATTTTTATGCCTAAGCGTAGTCACTCTACACTAGGATTTTTCTTTTTTGTACACATTTGTAGAGTTTTTAGTCTTCTTGTGTTCCCTCCATGACTTATGTCTGATATACCATTTGTCTTATTGACATATGTCTCCTACATTGGCTTACCACATTGGTTATGTTGACGGAGCTAGCCGCTGGACACAGAATCTCGCTTCGACCGCTTGGGCCCTCTATACCCCCTCACATGAAATGCTCCACTCCAGCGGCATATGTTTGGGCTCGAAAACCAACAACCAAGAAGAATACGCAGTCGTCATTGGCCTCCTCACCAAGGCCAGTCACCGCTACATTTGTCACCTTAGCGTCTTATTAGATTCCCAACTTGTCGTCCTGCATCTCAACAATGTATACGTGTCCACGATCCTTGCCTCTTTCACAAATACCTGCAAGTTAGAATCTTATCTCGACATTTTGATTCAATTTCATTTACACATATTCCACAACAATTCAATCAAATAGCAGATAACATGGCTAACCTAGTGTTAGATTGGCATATATCATATCAAAACANAGTACAATATATACTTGAAACCCCTCAAGTGTGTATTTTTTGTCACCGTAGGATGCCTCCTTGGGTTCATCGTCTCCCAACACGGCATCACTATGGACCCCCTCAAGGTCCAAGCTATCACATAAATTCCACCACCTAGGCATTTATGCCAACTGCAAAGCCTACAAGGCAAAGCCAACTTTCTTCGACACTTTGTCCCAAACTACACCACTCACGCACATGGTTTCCTTCTCCTACTGTGCCATGATATCCCATTTTGATGGGACGAACATGACCAAACTACTTTTGATGATTTAAAAGAGGCGCTTTCCTATGCCCCTTTGATTAGTCCACCCGAATATGATCACGACTACATCCTCTACGTATTGGCCTCAGTCATCTTAGTAGTAGTTCTCATCCAACTAGGAGATGATGGCCATGAGCATGTTATTTACTACATTAGTAAAAACCTTTCAGGACCACCCTAAAATACAATCATGAAGAGAAACTCACCTTCACAGTTTTCCTTGTAGTCTACAAACTGCGTCATTACATCTTGCTTCGCACTACCAAAGTCGTAGTTGATTCCAATCCCATGCAGTAATTTCTTAGTTGATGACAAATCAATGGTAATTTTCCCCGGTGGTTTGTCATTCTTCAGGAACACGAACTAGAGTTTTCAACTCCCAAAAGAAAGAAATCAATTTTTCTCACCGAACTCATCACGACATTTCCCTCCGACACTACAAGTTCACCTGTCAACACATATTTTCCTGATGAAAACATCTTCTACATCCCCTCGGATGACCCCTGGTATGGTGACCTCCTCATCTACCTTCGAACAAAAACTTTTGGGACTCATCTCTCACAAAATGATTGTCGGTGCATTCACCACCAATCCCCTCGCTATCTCCTCATTGGTGACATATTGTGTCGACGTGGGGTCGACACCATACTTTTTCGATGTTTGAACATCGACGAAGCCGATCGAGTATTGAATGACTGCCATAGTGGTGCTTGCAGTGGCCACTTCTCAGGTATTTCCACCGCCCAAAAAATCATTTGAGTTAGATACTTCTGGCCCACATTTGTTTCATGATTTCATCCACGATATTAAGCGATGCGACAAATGCCATATTTATGAAAACAAATCACGAGCACCACCTTCTCTTCTACATCTAGTCATCACTATTGTCCCCTTCTGCAAATGGGGAATAGACTTCATGAATTGCAATCCTCCATCTATAAATGGACACAAGTACATCATCGTGGTAGTAGATTACTTTACCAAATGGGTCGAATCCATGCCTACCTTCAACAAAATCGTTGACACAGCAGCATGTTTTTTCTTCAACCATGTCATTACCCACTTCGGAATCCCTCTCTAGTTAGTCTCTGATCATTGTAAACACTTTGAGAATGAGATCTTCTTCAAACTCTCCTCAAGGTTAGGCTTCTCCCGTGAGTTTTCCTCCCCATACTACCTTCAGTCCAACGGATGGGTCGAGGTTGTCAACAAAGTCCTTAAAACCATGTTGCAATGCACTATCAACAAACATAAGACCAATTGGAATCATATGTTTTTTTCATCATTATGGTCTTATCACATGACAATCAAAACTGCCACCAGTTTTACACCATTTCATCTCATCCATGGGATTGAAGCCACCCTCCCCATCGAGTGCGAAATTCCCACATTGTGCACTGCCTTCGAGCTATTACCTGACACTGCTCTAATGGAGCAACTCTTGATGAAATTAGATTCATTGGATGAAGATCATCGGTCTTCCTTATAGAACAATGAGGCATATAAGAAATGGTCAAAAGCCACCTTTGACCGCCATGTCAACCTTCTCTCATTCAACGAAGGAGATCTCATCCTTGCCTACGATATCGCTCATGATACTCTTGGTCATGGGAAATTCGAGTCATTATGGCATGGACCCTACATCGTCCAACACTGCCTCACTAAATTCGCATGCATCCTGGCCTCTCCAAAAGGTTATCCTCTCAAATAACCCATCAACGGGTTGAACTTAAAGAATTTTTATGCCTAAGCGTAGTCACTCTACACTACGATTTTTCTTTTTTGTACACATTTGTAGAGTTTTTAGTCTTCTTGTGTTCCCTCCATGACTTATGTCTGATATACCATTTGTCTTATTGACAAATGTCTCCTACATTGGCTTACCACATCGGTTATGTTGACGGAGCTAGCCGCTGGACACAGAATCTCGCTTCGACCGCTTGGGCCCTCTATACCCCCTCACATAAAATGCTCCACTCCAGCGACATATGTTTGGGCTCGAAAACCAACAACCAAGAAGAATATGCAGTCGTCATTGGCCTCCTCACCAAGGCCAGTCACTGCTACATTTGTCACCTTAGCGTCTTATTAGATTCCCAACTTGTCGTCCTGCATCTCAACAATGTATACCGTGTCCACGATCCTTTCCTCTTTCACAAATACCTGCAAGTTAGAATCTTATCTTGACATTTTGATTCAATTTCATTTACACATATTCCACAACAATTCAATCAAATAGAAGATAACATGGCTAACCTAGTGTTAGATTGGCATATATCATATCAAAACACCATCACACATACATAAATCATCAAAAGTCTGTCACAACATATAGATTAGACATCATCAAAAACATACCAAAAAATATCATCACATGTGAACATCATGGATATCATAACCATATATATATATATATATATATGTATGTATGTATATATATATATATAATGATCAATGTATCATCAATGTTTACAAAATGGTACAAAATGTACGTCACCCGTAGGCAAGTGAGCCCCCCTCACCCCTATGGGTACAAAATAGGTGTCACGCTACCCTACACAAAATGGGCTCGCAGGCCTATATAAATACAAAAATAATACAACATAGCACTCATGGTGCCTCCAGAGCACCACAACCAGGTCCTCTATCTGTAGGAGGTGCCCCACCAGTTGGGGGTCCTCCAGGTCTGGGGGCCAGTCGTCCAGTCATCGATGCCCCCGCTACAGCTTCTCCGTGGATCAGGGTCCGCAACTCTGTAGGACCACCCACACACTGCTTCAGGACTCTCTTGTCCTACATGTGGGACAACATACCCTCGAGAACACCCTATAGTACCACCTCCAACTAATGGTGGAAATCCTCTAAATCCCTCCCAGCCTCTCCTTGGGGTTCCTGAGAGGGCCCTGCACCTGGATCATACAATATGCACCTCGACCTAGCTCTAGCCTCACACCATCCTCATCCTCATCCCTCCGGCATCTCTCTCCCCCCCGTGGCTCTACCCACGGAGGTCCCACTGACCCCTGATGAGTCGTCTCTGCAACCAACTCTGCCTCTCAGCCTCGTGGCCCCAAATTTGCACAAACACAAACAAACGTTAGAATCAACATCCATCCATATATAAACATATGTTATACTATCAAAATCACAAAAAATAAAATACACCAACATACCTCTCTAGTCCCAAACCTCCCCAGGAGGCAACACAATATTCGAGTCATGCCATAATTCCATCCCACCATATGGGAACCGCAGTATAATCTTTGGCATCTGGCACCACACATGCGCTAAGGTAGTTGTAAAATAGTGGCCACCCTCCCCACCTCCATGTTGTAAAAAAATCGATGCCCACTGCATCAGTTGTGGCTCTTGTGCCTCAGCCATTGGTACCAACACTCTAGTGTGCAACATGGGCACCCTCTCCAAAAACTACGCCACCAAGATCAATCCAAAAAAAAAGTCACCGGAGTCGGTATTCCGACATTGTTTAATCTGCCCCATCATCTTGGCATGCAACATCAACCCCCAAGCGAAAAAATCCCCATCCAACACTCTCCGCATAATACTCAATTGACCACCATTGATCTTTTGAGTCGCTAAGGATCTGTAGATCCTCACAATCATCATTGTGATACACTAATGCAACAAATCATCCATCTCCTCGATGTGGACAACCGAACCTAACATAATGTTTTTTCCCGAACAATACCTCTATGCCATGTCTACCAAGTGTACATCTGCTGGAAACTGGGGATTAGCAGGTAGGGCCATTCCCCGAAAAGGGAGCCCCGTCAAGAAATAAACATCCTCCCTCGCCGAGAATTTCAAATTCTCCCCCCGCACAATGAAGCTCTACAGATTAGTGCTCCATATAGAAATCAGATACTATAGCAGGTACTCCTATGCCCATATCAGTGGGCAGTCGAAGAACTTAAGCAACCCATAGGCTACCAAAAGTCTATGAATACCCATCTCCTCTCTCACTGCCTCCCTAAGGCACTCCCAGTCTCGCTCTCTCCAATTGACTCACATAATGAGATGATCACCTGCATTCACACCAAAAACACTTGATCAACCATTATCATCATTAAACAATCTTCAAAAATACAAATTTTTTTCAAAACATCAGCTTTGCCTCAAGTGTGCAGCTATCACCCCCCATAGGCACACACACATGCGTGATTGTTCTTCGCACAATTGTGCATCAATGCACATCTATCGAAGAAAAATATGTGCATCTTTCACAATCAGAGGTACGCATTCATGCACGCCTGTTCTTAACATCGTTGTGCACTAATGCACAGTTGTATGAGAAACAGCTGCGCACAGGGCACAACTGTAATTTGAATAGGTGTGCACCTATTTTTCCCACTCACGCACCACTGTGTGCGGATGTTTTCAGCACAAATGTACATCATGAACAGGAGAGGGAATTATACCCACACATCTCATCATGGGTATTCTTCCTTATCCCACGCATTAGTGGGCTCACCCCTACAAAAACCCCTAGTATGGCCATATGTACGACCCTGCCCAAAAAATAAACCATGTCTACTATGCAGAAGGATGAGACCACTAACCTAGCTCTTGCAAATCCTGGATCGGTCAGCTCAAACTCCCGTAATCATCAAAACTCCTCTAAAACTGCTCATCAAATCACTATGGCGGTAGGTACAAATGATGTGGCACTGTGAGCCCCACAATTTTATATAGTCCCTTTTTCCAAACTTCCACACTCAGTTACAGGAGCTCCGAGCCTCTGTTTTCTGATCTGTCTTCATCCACGGGATTAGGATCTCACTGTCTACATAGTCACATTCCCCTAGCCACCATCAACACCCAGCCCTAGAGGAGCATTTTTCTCACATCATGCCCATGTACGCATGCTCATGTTCAAAATTATCAAATAGTTGTTATATGTTCTTTATCTTCAGATATTGTTCATGTTGGGNATCTTATCTCGACATTTTGATTCAATTTCATTTACACATATTCCACAACAATTCAATCAAATAGCAGATAACATGGCTAACCTAGTGTTAGATTGGCATATATCATATCAAAACAACATCACACATACATAAAACATCAAAAGTCTGTCACAACATATAGATTAGACATCATCAAAAAAATATCATCACATGTGAACATCATGGATATCATAAACATCTATATACATATATATATATATATATATATATATATATATATATATATATAACGATCAATGTATCATCAATGTTTACAAAATGGTACAAAATGTACGTCACCCGTAGGCAAGTGAGCCCCCCTCACCCCTATGGGTACAAAATAGGTGTCACGCTACCCTACAAAAAATGGGCTCGCAGGCCTATATAAATACAAAAATAATACAACATAGCACTCATGGTGCCTCCATAGAACCACAACCAGGTCCTCTATCTGTAGGAGGTGCCCCACCAGTTGGGGGTCCTCCAGGTCTGGGGGCCAGTCGTCCAGTCATCGATGCCCCCGCTACAACTTCTCTGCGGATCAGGGTACGCAACTCTGTAGGACCACCCACACACTACTTCAAGACTCTCTTGTCCTACATGTGGGACAACATACCCTCAGGAACACCCTATAGTACCACCTCCAACTAACGGTGGAAATCCTCTAAATCCCTCCCAGCCTCTCCTTGGGGTTCATGAGATGGCCCTGCACCTGGATCATAAAATATGCACCTTGATCTAGCTCTGGCCTCACACCATCCTCATCCTCATCCCTCCAGCATCTCTCTCCCTCCCGTGGCTCTACCCACGGAGGTCTCACTGACCCCTGATGAGTCGTCTCTGCAACCAACTCTGCCTCTCAGCCTCGTGGCCCCAAATTTGCACAAACACAAACAAACGATAGAATCAACATCCATCCATATATAAACATATGTTATACTATCAAAATCACAAAAAATAAAATACACCAACATACCTCTCTAGTCCCAAACCTCCCCAGGAGGCAACACAATATTCGAGTCATGCCATAATTCCATCCCACCATATGGGAACCGCAGTATAATCTTTGGCATCTGGCACCACACATGCGCTAAGGTAGTTGTAAAATAGTGGCCACCCTCCCCACCTCCATGTTGTAAAAAAATCGATGCCCACTGCATCAGTTGTGGCTCTTGTGCCTCAGCCATTGGTACCAACACTCTAGTGTGCAACATGGGCACCCTCTCCAAAAACTACGCCACCAAGATCAATCCAAAAAAAAAGTCACCGGAGTCGGTATTCCGACATTGTTTAATCTGCCCCATCATCTTGGCATGCAACATCAACCCCCAAGCGAAAAAATCCCCATCCAACACTCTCCGCATAATACTCAATTGACCACCATTGATCTTTTGAGTCGCTAAGGATCTGTAGATCCTCACAATCATCATTGTGATACACTAATGCAACAAATCATCCATCTCCTCGATGTGGACAACCGAACCTAACATAATGTTTTTTCCCGAACAATACCTCTATGCCATGTCTACCAAGTGTACATCTGCTGGAAACTGGGGATTAGCAGGTAGGGCCATTCCCCGAAAAGGGAGCCCCGTCAAGAAATAAACATCCTCCCTCGCCGAGAATTTCAAATTCTCCCCCCGCACAATGAAGCTCTACAGATTAGTGCTCCATATAGAAATCAGATACTATAGCAGGTACTCCTATGCCCATATCAGTGGGCAGTCGAAGAACTTAAGCAACCCATAGGCTACCAAAAGTCTATGAATACCCATCTCCTCTCTCACTGCCTCCCTAAGGCACTCCCAGTCTCGCTCTCTCCAATTGACTCACATAATGAGATGATCACCTGCATTCACACCAAAAACACTTGATCAACCATTATCATCATTAAACAATCTTCAAAAATACAAATTTTTTTCAAAACATCAGCTTTGCCTCAAGTGTGCAGCTATCACCCCCCATAGGCACACACACATGCGTGATTGTTCTTCGCACAATTGTGCATCAATGCACATCTATCGAAGAAAAATATGTGCATCTTTCACAATCAGAGGTACGCATTCATGCACGCCTGTTCTTAACATCGTTGTGCACTAATGCACAGTTGTATGAGAAACAGCTGCGCACAGGGCACAACTGTAATTTGAATAGGTGTGCACCTATTTTTCCCACTCACGCACCACTGTGTGCGGATGTTTTCAGCACAAATGTACATCATGAACAGGAGAGGGAATTATACCCACACATCTCATCATGGGTATTCTTCCTTATCCCACGCATTAGTGGGCTCACCCCTACAAAAACCCCTAGTATGGCCATATGTACGACCCTGCCCAAAAAATAAACCATGTCTACTATGCAGAAGGATGAGACCACTAACCTAGCTCTTGCAAATCCTGGATCGGTCAGCTCAAACTCCCGTAATCATCAAAACTCCTCTAAAACTGCTCATCAAATCACTATGGCGGTAGGTACAAATGATGTGGCACTGTGAGCCCCACAATTTTATATAGTCCCTTTTTCCAAACTTCCACACTCAGTTACAGGAGCTCCGAGCCTCTGTTTTCTGATCTGTCTTCATCCACGGGATTAGGATCTCACTGTCTACATAGTCACATTCCCCTAGCCACCATCAACACCCAGCCCTAGAGGAGCATTTTTCTCACATCATGCCCATGTACGCATGCTCATGTTCAAAATTATCAAATAGTTGTTATATGTTCTTTATCTTCAGATATTGTTCATGTTGGGTATTTAGTTTTAATGTGTGTAGGTAGTTGGTCATCAAAAACCAGCACGGCACCTTCAGGTATATGATCGACACTGTCATGTAATCATTCCCTCCAAATACCAATTTCATCTCCTAGTCACACCCTCCGACATTTTCCTATAGGATCCTCACATCCGCCTCTGCATTACTATCACCTCCACTACAATTTGGTACTGTCACCTGGTAGCACTCTCCCCCACAAGAGTTGTCCCATCCATAGTTCCCCTTGGCACTTTGACACTCATGCTGCTTTCACCCCTTAGGGATGGGAGTCTTGACAATCTTACGCATTTCCAATCATTAGCCACATACTCCTTCTCCTCATTTTTCTAGTTTTCCCAAAGGACTCCCACATTATCTCATCATGGTTCTATTTTAACTACACCTCCGCAGTATCATTAACCCTCCATTTCATCCACAATCAGTTTTCCCATCTACAGATTGTCATCCATTCATTTACCTCGTCCAAAAACCCACCCATGGGGCCCCCACCCTCCACTAGTTCTCCATGCAACTTGCGCCCTCATAGGCCAAGCCATCTTGCACTAGGGAACCCATTTCTATATATGTACACTCATCCCAAATTATTCTTTATTGATTTGGTAAATTGTAAAAATCCTTTGTTTCCATCATTTACATAGCTTTTGTTGTCTCCCTTGGTGACCTTATTTTTTTTGAAAATCAACCCATGTCTCCCTTGGTTGGGGCATTCATTATCTTCTACTCATGTTGACATCGTCCATAAACCCCAAGTATCCCACAGTCCATGTACCCCTGATCTATTAGTTTGTCCACTTTGTCACGCCTCTGGCACAATTTAACCCACGTCTAGTCGTCCCCCTGACACTAGATCCAGTTTCATGATTCCTGCCACTCATCCTTCACATATATCCCCAACCAAGGGCAGTATTGAGTCTCACCACATCTTGACTTCATCCATGTTCCTTATCAGTTCCTAGCCTTATCCAATGGATTTCATTAAGCCCTTATTCTTCTTGGAGTCGCATCTCCCTCTCTATCAACATCAACACAATTTCCATAAGGGAGACAGTATATTGACTCTCATTAACATTACAATGAGGAGTCTCAGATGGCACAGAGAGAACCATCATTACTATTTACTGTCATTGACCCCCTTAACATTCAACTTCAACACACTCCCATGCTATGATGGGTCTTACTTCGCAACTATTGCAGTTGTTTTATACTAGCCGACAACCCCTGAATTTGCTAGGCCATCAATGCCTACGAGTCATCGACACTTCTTACAGGTGTCATAACCTCTTTTCAGAGTATGTTCATCATCTGAATTTTCATTTGCCATTATCAAACTTCCCTAGAGGATGTTGCAGTTATATACATCAGCATACAGCTTCAGTTATTGTCTTACATTTTTTAGTTACATGACACGAGCATGGGGCATTCCCGCCTTGTTTGTATATAGATTTTATTTTCCCCCTACCTAGAGAAACGTTTGGGTCCCACAGGTTCCCCTCTCCCTTCGATAGATCACTCTTGCAGTTCCTATCAACACTCTTCATCACTATGGTACTCTCAGTATAAGAAACATTGATGTATTTCGTCTATACTTATGCTCCTAACCTCACACATCAGGGGGCATCTGTTATCACTGAAATTTCGTCTACAAATGGTTACAGGAATACAGCATCTCCAAACACCTATTATTTCACCTGTATCCCAAAAAATGCATTTCCAAAAGGCACAAACTATACAACTAGTCAAAAAATTGGCATGCGCTGAAACACTAAAGGAAGTGCATGCACGTGTGTAGGCCAAAGAAGACAAAAGAGCACACATGTGCCCGATGCGCTACTGTGTACGAGAAAAGATGTACACTCCTATGAATAGAGAACTTATGGTTCTTGTTGGCCCCTCACACACTTCTTGAATAGATCCCAACTTGATTTGACATTCAAATCTGAGTTGAATCCAAGTGGGGGGCTGGTCAAATACCTAAGGGTGCCCTAAAGAGCACCTTGTTCACACTAAAGACTAGTTGGATATTGCCTCAAAGAATTTCTATAAAAAGAGGCCATGGGTGCACTAATAGTTCAAGAATATCATTGTATTGTTATGTTTCCTCTATTCTCCTACAAGAAACCTCTTTTATTCTCGAAGCATACTAGCATCATTACATTAGGATATTCACCTCACCTCTTGAAGGAATAAGCTTGGATTTCTTCACCATTTGATTTCTAGTTTACCATTTATAAGAAGAGCTCTCACATAGGGGACTCAAGAGCCCTCCCAAGGAGGAAGAGGGGATTCATAAGTGCCCCTTTCTCTGTGGTGTTTTCCCACTAATATACTTCTCCATTGGTGGCATGATTATTGGTCATTTGTTTGATTCATTTTGGTTCTAATTTCTTCATGCATTTTAGTTTCATTTCTTTAGTTATTTATTTAGTTGTTGTTAGCTTAGTTGTTTGTTTATTTGATTTGATTGAATCATTTGGTTCATACACTAACCTCTTTCCTATCTAGCAGACCCAACTAGACTTGCAAGTGCCCTTCTTTTTCTCATTCAAGCGGCGAAAATGACACAACACTTAGCATAGCACCGATTCTGATATTCCCAAATTGGGAAAATTAATTTCACATCCCCGTAGATTCTTCAGGTATTGCCTTAGGAGTTATCTTAACATAACCTAGAGATGGATCCATGGATCACCCTATCTATTTTGTGAGAAGGAAGTTATCGCAAGTTGAGCACAAATACACAACGACAGAAAGGGGGGGTTTAGAAATGATTTATGCTTTGCATAAATTTAGACATTATTTGTTAGGTTCTCATTTTAAGTTCTTTACTGACATTCTGCATTGAAATATCTAGTTAACAAATCTATGTTGGAAGGGAGAATTTGTATATGGTTTCTACTGTTTCAGGATTTCTCTTTTGAAGTAATTATTAAGCCTAGAAGATACAACATAGGACCTAATCACATGTCTAGATTATAGTCAGGGTAAAGTGGAAGAGCAATTGACGATCAACTCTCAGATGTAGATTTGTTCCAGGTTGAGGCCATACCAGAGTACTTGGAAGACATAGAAGTAATATTAAGTACATGAACCTACCCAAGAACATATTCCACAACCCAGAAGCACCATATGGTTGTTAGAGCAGTGGACTATCAGTTAATTGCAGGGAAATTGTATAAATTGGGACTAGATAGTATCCTTAGAAGATGTGTCTTGGACCAAAAAAGATAGGATATACTATGGGAATGCCACATCAGAGTTGTGGGATTTCATGTAGGAGGAAAGTCCATTGCGTAGAAACTCCTCCAAGATGGAATTTGGTGGGAAATGCTCTTTAAGGATGCAAAGGTATATGCTAGATCATGTGATTTTTTTCAAGGAGTGGGTAAGTTGTCATGACGAGATGAATTACCACTTCAACCAGTTCATGCTTTGCAAGAATTTGAGAAGTGGGTGGTTGACTTCATTGGACCGATCAACCCCACAAGTAATCATTCAAAGGCTAGGTGCATCATTACCGCAAATAACAACCTTACACGTTGGGAAGAGGCAGCAGTTGTTCAGGATTGCTTGACCCACACTGCTGCTAGGTTCATTTTTTAGAATATTATCACTCGACTTGGATGTCCTAGGAGTCTAAATAGTGATCAGGGAGCTCATTTTATTAGTAACAGTATATAAAATCTTACAAGAGAGTTCATGATCCAACATCACAAAAGAAGCCCCTACCACCCTTAAGCCAATGGAACAGTAGAAGCATTCAAAAAGATTCTGGAGAGAGGGTTAACAAAGGTTTGTTGTGAAAACCGGGAAGATTGGGATGAAAGAGTTTCAGTAGTACTATGGGCTTACAGGACAACCACAAATTAAATTCACAGGTACACGCCATTTCATCTAGTTTATGGGAAAGAGGTTGTGGTTCCTGCAGAATTCATCACTCTGACTTTTTACATTGCACAGATCACCCATATGTCGGAGGAAGAATCAATTATGTAGAGACTCATGGAGTTACAAGAACTCAAAGAGACCAGGTTTTTAGCATACTTCCATCAGTCGGTTGAGAAAGAAAGGAAGAAATCTTTTCATGATAGACACATTAAGACTAAATTATTTGCACAAGGAGACAACGTTCTACTCTATGATAGTTGGTATTGGAATCATCTTGGCAAGTTGCGCATGCATTGGTTGGGACCATTTATGGTTGCAGAGATCTAACCTTCAGGAGCAGTCAAACTCATGCAACTGGAAAGTATGCTACGGCTAGGATGGGTGAATGGCACTCTCCTAAAGCCTTATATGCCTCATAACTATGCTAAAAGGATTGTTTCTCTAGTCCGAAGGAGCATGTATATTAGTTAGATTTTCATTTTTCTACAATTGTTGTAAATTCAGTTAATAAAGTGGATGTGTGCAGTGTTGCGCCACAAAATGTAGTTCATTTCTTTTTCTGTCTAAGTGTTGTTTGATGCAGAACTGCTTACTCAGCAGTGTAGGATCATAAGTGTAAAGAACCCATTAATGACAGTCCTTAATATGATGGGGACCGCCTTTGTGGTAGGAGGGAGAATGAATCTGAACACAATCTAAGTCCATGTGCCACACGAACCCAGTCTAGTCACAACCTTTATTTATATTATGGTA
>JZKD02S2443502.1:14246-27469 GCA_000966675.3 Picea glauca | reverse complement strand
AAGAATCTACATACCAATGAGGACAAAAAATATTCAAATGATAGTGACATTGAAACATACAAAATTCTCTTTATGTGTCTAGAAACACAAACATATGGAGACACATATTCAACAAAATAATAAAATACTAAGTTATAACAAGGATGCAAAAGTAGACCTTGAATAAAAAAGCATTAGTTTCCTAGAATAAATAAGCAAACTCAAAGAAAGGAATATAAAGTAGAAAAATGAGACACAAAATTACAAAGAGAAGGAATATGAATTTGAAGAAACAGAGAAGACAATAATTATCCTAAAATTTCAAGTAGAAGAAGGAAAGAAAATTGAATAAGTTTTAAAATCCCAACTATAATAGAAAGAAAATATATGCAACAGTTTAGAATTTGAAATAGTCTATTGGAGAAGGGAGTTTCAAAGATCACCTACTAGCATAAAGTTTGAGAATAGCTCCACACCCTTGAATGAAATTCTAAATCATCAAATATCACCATATAAAAAAACTAATATTGGCTACAATAAAGGAAAGAAAGATTCCAATCAAGAAGCCTCAACCTCTTCCAAATTGATAGAGAAAAATGCTTCATGGGGAAGATAGATAAACGTTGGTCGTGGAATAAAAGAATGGGTCATATGCACTTTCAAAACATGGTAAAAATCAGTACCAAACAAGCAGTAAGAGATATGCCAAATATCACAAAACCCTCAAGTACTATTTTCAAACAATGTTAGCATGGAAAACAATCAAGGGTGACCTTTAAGACAAAGGAATACGCAAGTTCCAAGCCATTGAATCTTGTGCATGTAGATCTCTGTGGACCAAGAAGAAAAAAATCCTACAAGGAGAAAGTTATTTTATGTTTCTCATTGATGATTATACAAGAATGAATTGGGTTTCCTTTCTCAAAAATAAATCTAATGAAATTGAAAAATTCAAAGAATTCAAAGCCTTAGTTGAAAATCAGAGTGATCTGAAAACCAAATGCTTAAGATCAGATAGTGGAGGTGAGTTCGTGACCAATGAATTTGAATAAGTCTATGAAAACCATGGAATAAAAAGGCAGTATTCATCTGCAATAACCCTCAACAAAATGGAGTAGTTGAAAGAAAAAACAAACATGTACAAGAAATCTCTAGGATAAGGTTAAATGAAGAAAACATCTTAGATACATTTTGGAGAGAGGCAGTTTACACTGATGTCTACATTCTAAATAGAGGGAATATTAGATTCAATTGTGACAAGACTCCCTATGAATTATAGAAAGGTCGGCCAACATCTGTGAAACACTTTAGAAGCTTTGGAAGCAAGTTTTACATTAAACAAGATGATGATGGTATAGGAAATTTTGACTCAAAAGAAGATGAAGGAATTTTTCTTGGATATTCATCAAAAAGAAAATCCTACATATGTGACAGCAAGAGACTGCATAAAATTGTTGAAAGCGTTAATGTAAGTATAGATGAAGAACTACCACACAAGAATAAACTAGACGTAGAAGAAATGGATTACAACAAATAAGAAGAAGAATCACATGAAAAATAAGAAGAACAAGAAAATGAAAAAGAAGAAAAACAGAACATCAAGATACACAAAAACCATCCACATTTGTACAGAAAAATAATCCAAAAAACTTAATTCTCGGTGATAAAAATGTTAAGACTCATACTAGGAGAAAACTGGTAAAACATTATGAGAAGATTAATCTCTCTTTACTATCCAAAGTAGAACATAAATTCTTTGCAGAAGCCCATGATTATCAACATTGGGTGAAGGGTATGGAAGAAAAGTTAAATTAGGTTGAGAAAAATGAGACATGGTAACTTGTCCCAAGACCAAAGATAAAAATTTGATTGGTACAAAGTGGGTATTCAAGAATAAGTTGAATGAATATGAAAAAGTAGTAAGAAATAAAGAAATGTGGGTTTGTAAAGGGTATGCTCAAGCATAAGTTATTTACTTTGTAGAAAAACTTTCACCTATTGCAAGGCTAGAAGCCATTAGAATGTTTTTGGCATTTACAAGCTTCATGAATTTTAATGTGTATCAAATGAATGTCAAGTCTTCATTCCTAAATGGAGAATTAGAGGAAGAAGTGTACATAGAATAACATGAAGGGTTCCTATAGTCAGAAGATGAAGAATATGTTTGAGGATTGAAGAAAGAATTGTATGGATTAAATCAAGCCCCTAGAGCATGGTATTCAAGACTTGACAAGTACTTGCAAAAACAAGGATTCAAAAGAGGAACCTTAGATAACAATCTTTACATTAGAATAGATAATTAATAAATGTCGATCATTGTAGTTTATGTGGATGATATTATTTTTGGAAGTAATGATGATGAAATGAGCCAAAGGCTTGTAGAAGAAATGAAAAAGGAATTTGATATGTCCATGATTGGAGAATTTTCATTCCTTTTGTGACTACAAATTATGAGAAATGGAATATTCATTTCTCAGACCAAATACATCAAAGAGATGTTGAATAAGTTTGAAATGGAAGACTATAAACATGTTAGCATACCCATGGTCACTGGTTGTAATCTAAGAAAGGAATATGAATCGAATGAAACTAATCAAACTGTGTGCAAATCAATGATAAGAAGCCTACTTTATGTGATAACTTCAAGGCCAAACATAATGCAATAAGTAGGGTTAATTGGAAGGTTTCAAGATGAACCTAAGAAAACACATGTACATGAAGTCAAAATAATATTCAGATATTTGAAAGGCACGTTGGACTTTGGTTTGTGGTATCCCAAGAAAAAAGACTTCACTTTGACAACTTACATATATTGGGCGAGCAATGTCGATGAAATAAAAATCACTAATGGTGAATCATTCTTTCTTGGGAATAGCTTGGTATCCTAGTTTAGCAAGAAGAAATCATTGATTTCTCTATCCAAAGTAAAATAATAATACATTACAACAACAATATGGTGTACAAAGTTCCTATGTATGAAACAAACATTAAAATACATTCAGGTAGAATGTGATCAACATATATCAATTATATGTGAGGATATTAGATAAATAAATCTATCTAAGAATCTTCTTGTGCATTCAAAAATAGAACATATTCCAATAAAGTATCACTTCTTTAGAGAGAAATTCACAGAAAAACATGTCAAACTGGAGTATATTGGCACAAAAGAACAAGTTGTTGTACCTTATACAGAAGTTGGGGGTGGTCACTATGCCTTCCAATCACTACAGAACTACAAGAAGAGGAATAGATCAAAGGGAGCTACATAAAGAGAGAAGGGAACAGACTCAAGGAGAGCATCAGAAAAGGTCATTGATTTTAGAATGAAGAGTACAATGAAAGTAGAAGACAATTCCTTTACCATTGATGTCAAAGGGGATATTTGTAGAAAAGGGGGAGACTTGTAGGAAGCAGAGTCATCTTAGATGAGAATAAAATGATAAGATCTATGGTCACATACAATGGAAGAGTTTAGTTTCGTATTGTTTTTCCATCAATGAAAAAGGGGGAGTTTGTTGGAAACCGTGTTGTCATTGATGTCAAAGGAGTTTGGAAACAAGGTCGTGGTATTACACAAGTAATGTCGTCATTGATGCCAAAGTAGACAAGGCTTGACTGTGATATCACTGGCAGGAGGAGACTCTAAGGAATTGAATATATACCTTGTGTAAATGATAGGTCCAAGGGTGGAACTAGAAAAAGGAAGCATCTATACTATTACTGCATGACTAATTCTCAAATTAGACTATTATCATGAAGAAAACCTATGTTTGAGTTAGAGGACATCACAGTTGTTGATTTGACATAAGATAATGAATATGGACCATTGATCAAATGGAAAGGATATCATAGTTTTGGAGTGTGAGGTTGCATCTAGACTTTCATGGAGGTAACTTCGGGCTCACAACCATTGTCGATCTATCAGAGTGATCGAAGAAGTTGGACCGTTGATGTCTAGATGGTCAACTTATAATCCTGTCGAAATATTAGATAGTCGGAGAGTAACTCGGTAGATGGAAACCATTGGATGAGGTACAACGATGACCATTGGATCTATCAAAGTGACCAAGTGTAAGGATGTAATGGAAATCCGATGAGTAGAGCCTTGAATTAATGATGTTTGTTGAATAAATCAGAGAAGTTGTATCGATGAGTCCTGGACCATTGATGTCAGTCTAGGCCTATCAAAACAAAGGTCATTGAAGGTTTGGGAAGAATACTTGAGAACAAATTCAGATGATGAGAAGGTCCAAGGACCATAGTTTCATTGGAGGATCTACCTCAACCCTTAGATATATGTTGATCTACCTCGAATAAGGAGAGTGACATTAGACTTATGTCTTGTGACAACTTGACAGTCAGGGTGATGAGGATGCCAATGTGGAAGATAGATTGTCCCAAAGGGTGACAGGTGTCATACTTTGATTGTGTGAAAAAAATTGGGCCCAAATTGGATGTGAATATATTTAGGAAATCATCTCAATCGTTAAGATTGACACTATGAGTAGATATTTTTCATTCATTAGACAAGCAATGGTCATAGTGGACTATGATACTTACAATGAACATAATTCAATGATGACAAAGTACAATATCCAAGGAGAGACGTAGATCCCATGGAAGGCCTGGTCGAAGAGGATATTGATCATCTTTCATAAAGGTTAGGTCTGTTGGAGTGGAGTTGTTGAAGAGAGGATTGGCTCTGAAGAAAAGGTATCCAAGAGCCAATGATAGCCATTGATCAAAGGGAAGGAGTGACTCAATGAAAACCATATATCATTGTGGGTCCCACCTGACAATCTCATGAGCAGTTTGAGATATGGGAGATAAATGTCGTGCAGGTTGAAGGCCCGATGTGATTGGAGCCATTGATCTCAGACTTCGAGGATTGTTGGATTCGTTAGAATATGTGCTATCAGAGAGGCTCTGGTCAAAGTGGATTTATTAATGAATGGATGGGTTCCAACAAAGGGGACTCTGAGGGTCAAGGAGAGGAAGATAGGTTGATATCTGGATATCCCAAGGACCCAATAGACCCAGTGGTCTCAATGAAATCGATCACATATTGATGGTCACGATTTGTTTAGGGATACGATCAGACAACTACTGAGCGTTTAGGGATGTGTTGTTTGTTTCAATCCGTGATGGTCCTAATCAATTGGTAGATAGAATTAAATTAATGTTTGAGAGTTAACTAAGGAAATGATATGACAGATGTTGAGCGTCAAAGTTGTGTTGTGTGGTCTAAGAGAAGATTGTGTGAAATGACAGGGTTTGTGCCAAATTCAAGGAATGTTTTAGCCCAATTCTGCAGAGATATAAAGCTAATCCAATGAGAAATATGTTTTTGTGGACAAAAAATTTAGTAAGGCCTCACATAAATAGAGATATCATGATTGTTTTGAAAGGGAGAGTGGAGTGAGTGAATTTGAAGGAAAGTTGAGCTCTAGGGTTCAAAGGATCTCAGGAGTGAGAGAAAGGATGTGAAGAAGTGAAAGAGATTGAATGCATTAATGGTTTTCAAGGGGTTTTGAGTTTGAAAAACTAAGAAAGTGAAAATTATGTGTGAGTAAGAGGAGCTATGATGTTAATAGGTCCGAGGATACCATAAATGAAGTGAAGATAATCATCTCGGGTAGTGGATCAGTGGATGGAAGGACTGGATTGTGTGAAGAGAAGCATTGAAGTTCTGAGATCAAAATACATCAAGGAAGATAAATCAGAATCTTATTTACTTTAGGGTGGTAGGGTGGTGCAAGGGAGGGGATTGGTGTCCCCTACAGGTTGGTGTCTGCAAACATTACAACAGAGTTGGTGCTCAACCAAGGGGATTGGTATCTCCTATAGGTTGGTACCTGCAAACCTTATTGTTTATTTGGTGCTTAGTCAAGGAGATTGATATCTCCAGCAAGTTGGTGTCTACAAATACAGTGGGTTGGTGCCTGCAAGATATTATAAACATTTTTTTGTGGTTTTTTCCTTAATGGATTTCCATGTTAATATATGTGTACTATTGTTTGATGTTAATCTCTGTTGATATGGTTAATTTTCTGTATTCCTTATGATTTCTTACTAATTAAAGTGGTAAAGAGAAAAAGTTCTCATTTTTTTCTAATATTGGTTTCTCTTAGTATTAGTGTATATTCCAACAAAAATGACTTTTTTTCATATTTATTTTCATGAATAGAATTAAGAAAAGAGAAATTTGAATTCATTTTAACAAAAGAGGATTACAAAAAAATTCTTAGAAAAGGTTTTAATTGCGCCAAAAATCCATATATGTGTACTGCAAGTGTTTAGAAATAGTCTTGAAAAGGTTTGGTTTTTTTTTAAACTGTAAAAAAAATCATGATTCATGAATGATTCAGGAGAAGAATGTTTGTAATGAGGAAATAACTATATTATTACAAAGTGATATAATTGTGAAGACTAGAATAACAAGTACACAACTTTGATGTTATTCAATGAGTATATCATAGGTAACTGATTGTAAAATCTTTGAAAAATAGTAATTCAATGTGATTGATAAATTTTATAAGTATTGGAATAATATTATATTATTATGATTGTTTTTTNAAGAATCTACATACCAATGAGGACAAAAAATATTCAAATGATAGTGACATTGAAACATACAAAATTCTCTTTATGTGTCTAGAAACACAAACATATGGAGACACATATTCAACAAAATAATAAAATACTAAGTTATAACAAGGATGCAAAAGTAGACCTTGAATAAAAAAGCATTAGTTTCCTAGAATAAATAAGCAAACTCAAAGAAAGGAATATAAAGTAGAAAAATGAGACACAAAATTACAAAGAGAAGGAATATGAATTTGAAGAAACAGAGAAGACAATAATTATCCTAAAATTTCAAGTAGAAGAAGGAAAGAAAATTGAATAAGTTTTAAAATCCCAACTATAATAGAAAGAAAATATATGCAACAGTTTAGAATTTGAAATAGTCTATTGGAGAAGGGAGTTTCAAAGATCACCTACTAGCATAAAGTTTGAGAATAGCTCCACACCCTTGAATGAAATTCTAAATCATCAAATATCACCATATAAAAAAACTAATATTGGCTACAATAAAGGAAAGAAAGATTCCAATCAAGAAGCCTCAACCTCTTCCAAATTGATAGAGAAAAATGCTTCATGGGGAAGATAGATAAACGTTGGTCGTGGAATAAAAGAATGGGTCATATGCACTTTCAAAACATGGTAAAAATCAGTACCAAACAAGCAGTAAGAGATATGCCAAATATCACAAAACCCTCAAGTACTATTTTCAAACAATGTTAGCATGGAAAACAATCAAGGGTGACCTTTAAGACAAAGGAATACGCAAGTTCCAAGCCATTGAATCTTGTGCATGTAGATCTCTGTGGACCAAGAAGAAAAAAATCCTACAAGGAGAAAGTTATTTTATGTTTCTCATTGATGATTATACAAGAATGAATTGGGTTTCCTTTCTCAAAAATAAATCTAATGAAATTGAAAAATTCAAAGAATTCAAAGCCTTAGTTGAAAATCAGAGTGATCTGAAAACCAAATGCTTAAGATCAGATAGTGGAGGTGAGTTCGTGACCAATGAATTTGAATAAGTCTATGAAAACCATGGAATAAAAAGGCAGTATTCATCTGCAATAACCCTCAACAAAATGGAGTAGTTGAAAGAAAAAACAAACATGTACAAGAAATCTCTAGGATAAGGTTAAATGAAGAAAACATCTTAGATACATTTTGGAGAGAGGCAGTTTACACTGATGTCTACATTCTAAATAGAGGGAATATTAGATTCAATTGTGACAAGACTCCCTATGAATTATAGAAAGGTCGGCCAACATCTGTGAAACACTTTAGAAGCTTTGGAAGCAAGTTTTACATTAAACAAGATGATGATGGTATAGGAAATTTTGACTCAAAAGAAGATGAAGGAATTTTTCTTGGATATTCATCAAAAAGAAAATCCTACATATGTGACAGCAAGAGACTGCATAAAATTGTTGAAAGCGTTAATGTAAGTATAGATGAAGAACTACCACACAAGAATAAACTAGACGTAGAAGAAATGGATTACAACAAATAAGAAGAAGAATCACATGAAAAATAAGAAGAACAAGAAAATGAAAAAGAAGAAAAACAGAACATCAAGATACACAAAAACCATCCACATTTGTACAGAAAAATAATCCAAAAAACTTAATTCTCGGTGATAAAAATGTTAAGACTCATACTAGGAGAAAACTGGTAAAACATTATGAGAAGATTAATCTCTCTTTACTATCCAAAGTAGAACATAAATTCTTTGCAGAAGCCCATGATTATCAACATTGGGTGAAGGGTATGGAAGAAAAGTTAAATTAGGTTGAGAAAAATGAGACATGGTAACTTGTCCCAAGACCAAAGATAAAAATTTGATTGGTACAAAGTGGGTATTCAAGAATAAGTTGAATGAATATGAAAAAGTAGTAAGAAATAAAGAAATGTGGGTTTGTAAAGGGTATGCTCAAGCATAAGTTATTTACTTTGTAGAAAAACTTTCACCTATTGCAAGGCTAGAAGCCATTAGAATGTTTTTGGCATTTACAAGCTTCATGAATTTTAATGTGTATCAAATGAATGTCAAGTCTTCATTCCTAAATGGAGAATTAGAGGAAGAAGTGTACATAGAATAACATGAAGGGTTCCTATAGTCAGAAGATGAAGAATATGTTTGAGGATTGAAGAAAGAATTGTATGGATTAAATCAAGCCCCTAGAGCATGGTATTCAAGACTTGACAAGTACTTGCAAAAACAAGGATTCAAAAGAGGAACCTTAGATAACAATCTTTACATTAGAATAGATAATTAATAAATGTCGATCATTGTAGTTTATGTGGATGATATTATTTTTGGAAGTAATGATGATGAAATGAGCCAAAGGCTTGTAGAAGAAATGAAAAAGGAATTTGATATGTCCATGATTGGAGAATTTTCATTCCTTTTGTGACTACAAATTATGAGAAATGGAATATTCATTTCTCAGACCAAATACATCAAAGAGATGTTGAATAAGTTTGAAATGGAAGACTATAAACATGTTAGCATACCCATGGTCACTGGTTGTAATCTAAGAAAGGAATATGAATCGAATGAAACTAATCAAACTGTGTGCAAATCAATGATAAGAAGCCTACTTTATGTGATAACTTCAAGGCCAAACATAATGCAATAAGTAGGGTTAGTTGGAAGGTTTCAAGATGAACCTAAGAAAACACATGTACATGAAGTCAAAATAATATTCAGATATTTGAAAGGCACATTGGACTTTGGTTTGTGGTATCTCAAGAAAAAAGACTTCACTTTGACAACTTACATAGATGCATATTGGGCGAGCAATGTCGATGAAATAAAAATCACTAGTGGTGAATAATTCTTTCTTGGGAATAGCTTGGTATCCTAGTTTAGCAAGAAGAAATCATTGATTTCTCTATCCAAAGTAAAATAATAATAATACATTACAACAACAATATGGTGTACAAAGTTCCTATGTATGAAACAAACATTAAAATACATTCAAGTAGAATGTGATCAACATATATCAATTATATGTGAGGATATTAGATAAATAAATCTATCTAAGAATCTTGTTGTGCATTCAAAAATAGAACATATTCCAATAAAGTATCACTTCTTTAGAGAGCAATTCACAGAAAAACATGTCAAACTGGAGTATATTGGCACAAAAGAACAAGTTGTTGATATATTTTACAAAACCTCTTCCTAAATAAGTATTTGAGTACCTTATACAGAAGTTGGGGGTGGTCACTATGCCTTCCAATCACTAAAGAACTACAAGAAGAGGAGTAGCTCAAAGGGAGCTACATAAAGAGAGAAGGGAACAGATTCAAGGAGAGCATCAGAAAAGGTCATTGATTTTAGAATGAAGAGTAAAATGAAAGTAGAAGACAATTCATTTACCATTGATGTCAAAGGGGATATTTGTAGAAAAGGGGGAGACTTGTAGGAAGCAGAGTCATATTAGATGAGAATAAAATGATAAGATCTATGGTCACATACAATGGAAGAGTTTAGTTTTGTATTGTTTTTCCATCAATGAAAAAGGGGGAGTTTGTTGGAAATAGTGTTTTCATTGATGTCAAAGGAGTTTGGAAACAAGGTCGTGGTCTTACACAAGTAATGTCGTCATCGATTCCAAAGTAGACAAGGCTTGACTGTGATATCACTGGCAAGAGGAGACTCTAAGGAATTGAATATATACCTTGTGTAAATGATAGGTCCAAGGGTGGAACTAGAAAAAGGAAGCATCTATACTATTACTGCATGACTAACTTGCGAATGAAGTCGAGAGGAAGAATAGTGAAGAAGTTTCAAAGCGTTGGAATGACAAATTCTCAAATTAGACTATTATCATGAAGAAAACCTATGTTTGAGTTAGAGGACATCACAATTGTTGATTTGACATAAGATAATGAATATGGACCATTGATCAAATGGAAAGGATATCATAGTTTTGGAGTGTGAGGTTGCATCTAGACTTTCATGGAGGTAACTTCATGCTCACAACCATCGTCGATCTATCAGAGTGATCGTGGAAGTTTGACCATTGACATCTAGATGGTCAACTTATAATTCTGTCGAAATATTAGATAGTCGGAGAGTAACTCGGTAGATGGAAACCATTGGATGAGGTACAACGATGACCATTGGATCTATCAAAGTGACCAAGTGTAAGGATGTAATGGAAATTCGATGAGTAGAGCCTTGAATTAATGATGTTTGTTGAATAAATCAGAGAAGTTGTATCGATGAGTCCTGGACCATTGATGTCATTCTAGGCCTATCAAAAGAAAGGTCATCGAAGGTTTGGGAAGAATACTTGAGAACAAATTCAGATGATGAAAAGGTCCAAGGACCATAGTTTCATTGGAGGATCTACCTCAACCCTTAGATATATGTTGATCTACCTCGAATAAGGAGAGTGACATTAGAATTATGTGTTGTGACAACTTGACAGTTAAGGTGATGAGTATGCCAATGTGGAAGATACATTGTCCCAAAGGGTGACAGGTGTCATACTTTGATTGTGTGAAAAAAATTGGGCCCAAATTGGATGTGAATATATTTAGGAAATCATCTCAATCATTAAGATTGACACTATGAGTAGATATTTTTCATTCATTAGACAAGCAATGGTTATAGTGGACTATGATACTTACAATGAACATACTTCAATGATGAAAAAGTACAATATCCAAGGAGAGACGTAGATCCCATGGAAGGCTTGGTCGAAGAGGATATTGATCATCTTTCATAAAGGTTAGGTCTGTTGTAGTGGAGTTGTTGAAGAGAGGACTGGCTCTGAAGAAGAGGTATCCAAGAGCCAATGATAGTCATTAATCAAAGGGAAGGAGTGATTCAATGAAAACCATATATCATTGTGGGTCCCACCTGAAAATCTCATGAGTAGTTTGAGATATGGGAGATAACTGTCGTGCAGGTTGAAGGCCCGATTTGATTGGAGCCATTGATCTCAGACTTCGAGGATTGTTGGATTCGTTAGAATATGTGCTATCGGAGAGGCTCTGGTCAAAGTGGAATTATTAATGAATGGATGGGTTCCAACAAAGGGGACTATGAGGGTCAAGGAGAAGAAGATAGGTTGATATATGGATATCCCAAGGACCCAATAGACCCAGTGGTCTCAATGAAATCGATCGCATATTGATGGTCACAATTTGTTTAGGGATACGATCGGACAACTACTGAGTGTTTAGGGATGTGTTGTTTGTTTCAATCCGTGATGGTCCTAATCAATTGGTAGATAGAATTAAATTAATGTTTGAGAGTTAACTAAGGAAATGATATGACAGATGTTGAGCGTCAAAGTTGTGTTGTGTGGTCTAAGAGAAGATTGTGTGAAATGACAGGGTTTGTGCCAAATTCAAGGAATGTTTTAGCCCAATTCTGCAGAGATATAAAGCTAATCCAATGAGAAATATGTTTTTGTGGACAAAAAATTTAGTAAGGCCTCACATAAATAGAGATATCATGATTGTTTTGAAAGGGAGAGTGGAGTGAGTGAATTTGAAGGAAAGTTGAGCTCTAGGGTTCAAAGGATCTCAGGAGTGAGAGAAAGGATGTGAAGAAGTGAAAGAGATTGAATGCATTAATGGTTTTCAAGGGGTTTTGAGTTTGAAAAACTAAGAAAGTGAAAATTATGTGTGAGTAAGAGGAGCTATGATGTTAATAGGTCCGAGGATACCATAAATGAAGTGAAGATAATCATCTCGGGTAGTGGATCAGTGGATGGAAGGACTGGATTGTGTGAAGAGAAGCATTGAAGTTCTGAGATCAAAATACATCAAGGAAGATAAATCAGAATCTTATTTACTTTAGGGTGGTAGGGTGGTGCAAGGGAGGGGATTGGTGTCCCCTACAGGTTGGTGTCTGCAAACATTACAACAGAGTTGGTGCTCAACCAAGGGGATTGGTATCTCCTATAGGTTGGTACCTGCAAACCTTATTGTTTATTTGGTGCTTAGTCAAGGAGATTGATATCTCCAGCAAGTTGGTGTCTACAAATACAGTGGGTTGGTGCCTGCAAGATATTATAAACATTTTTTTGTGGTTTTTTCCTTAATGGATTTCCATGTTAATATATGTGTACTATTGTTTGATGTTAATCTCTGTTGATATGGTTAATTTTCTGTATTCCTTATGATTTCTTACTAATTAAAGTGGTAAAGAGAAAAAGTTCTCATTTTTTTCTAATATTGGTTTCTCTTAGTATTAGTGTATATTCCAACAAAAATGACTTTTTTTCATATTTATTTTCATGAATAGAATTAAGAAAAGAGAAATTTGAATTCATTTTAACAAAAGAGGATTACAAAAAAATTCTTAGAAAAGGTTTTAATTGCGCCAAAAATCCATATATGTGTACTGCAAGTGTTTAGAAATAGTCTTGAAAAGGTTTGGTTTTTTTTTAAACTGTAAAAAAAATCATGATTCATGAATGATTCAGGAGAAGAATGTTTGTAATGAGGAAATAACTATATTATTACAAAGTGATATAATTGTGAAGACTAGAATAACAAGTACACAACTTTGATGTTATTCAATGAGTATATCATAGGTAACTGATTGTAAAATCTTTGAAAAATAGTAATTCAATGTGATTGATAAATTTTATAAGTATTGGAATAATATTATATTATTATGATTGTTTTTT
>JZKD02S2443480.1:14864-27469 GCA_000966675.3 Picea glauca | reverse complement strand
GCTCCTTTCTCCTTGCTCCTCCTCAACTTCTTAACCAAACTAGGCAATTTGATTATGCTTGTTTTGAATAGGAGAATCTCATTTGCAATTAGACAACATAACTCTGAAAATGATTCTTCCTCATTATGCTCAATACTTTCCTTATTTATATATATCCTTGGAAGAGGCTTGGGAGAGCTTCTAGATATTCTAGAACAAACTAGAGACTCGAACGATGTGAGTTATTAGGCTCATGCCACGAAGATACAACTCATCCCTCACTTACCTCTTCATAACTTAGTGAATCTAGAAGGTTGCAGGGATCGTCTTGATCTAGGTGGACATCGATGGTCTCCCACCTATTCCACTGGATCAAATTACAATTTCCATTTTGGAATTTGTTCTACAGTTTCTCAAGTCCCAAACTTCTGAGGTTGTTTTGAGGCCCTAAATGACAATTTTTTGACTTGGAAGCACCCCATATATCCTTATTGGGATGTATTGAGCCATTCAAAATGTGTACTCCCTGGCTAGACCATTCCAATGACATATCGAGCACCCCAAATGGAGATCGTATGCAAATGTTGCGTCCTTGGGAAGTTGACATATCAACTACCCCCATTGAGTCCCATAAAGAACCTTTTGGTGTTTCATCTTCTCACGTTATGGTTTTGTATGTTTAGGGTTTTCTCATTTATTTTTTATGTTAAAAAGTCCTTTGGAATTTCATTGTAATCAAATTCTTCTGAATGAGAGAATTCAACACATATCTATTCAGAGATAATCTACCACCATCTTAGCTAGCTTGTGTGCTTTGCATTTTATAGTATTTTGTATTCCAAACAGTCATTAATAGATTCTAAGTTTTACAATTCTACTGTATTACCCTGTTCCTTGCAATATCTCTATGTATATCCTTCGTATATCTTTGTTGTATTTTTGTCTTCATGTCAGTATCAAAATAATCTGAATCCATGGTATTAGAGTAGTATTCTACTTGTTTTATTTAGTGAATGTCCCCAACGAGGTCAAGATATAGAGAGTTGGGTCTCAAGATTGTTTCTCTTAAGGAAAACATTTCTCACTCTCCCAGGAAACCTTCCATGGAAGAAGAAAAGAAGGACGAAAGACAAGGCGATACTATCAAATTCTTTCTCAAAGAAGGCCTCGCATGATAGAGGAATGAGATGATGGATAATTTCTCTCAGATCCTTTGACAACTATTGATAACAACAAAGGAACCTTCAACCAACAGTCACTTCGTAGGTGTGAATCCTTTTCAGGCACAATTTAACTTTGATATTTATTTATTTTGAGTCCAAATATACGATGATGCTTTGCAAAAATGTTTATTCTTCTATAGGGTTATTTCTTTGTCCAAAAATTTTCTAACAGTGAAAAAATTACCTTTGCACTCTTTAAGTCGCTTCCCCATGTCATAGAATGGCGAGAAACTTAATGTGAGAAACATGTGGAGGATGTGTCTATAATGTTTAGGCCAAGACACACTTGGGTAGATTTTGTTGAAACTTTATTCCCTCAAGGAACAATATTACCCCATTGGAAAATATGATGACCAGTGCACAAGATGGACCATAATGCGTCAAGACAGGGTCCAAATAGTGTTGGAGTTCAGAAATAAATTCCATACCTTGCACACAAATTTGGGTAAAAAATAATCCGAGTGACATCTGGTTCTAAAATACCATTTGGATTTAGACAAGTACATCCAAACTGAAATGGAGTTTCTGGACATCTTGTAGTTCAGATCCGCTTATCGATATGTTGTCAAAATTGACCAGAAATTTAAGCAACCAAACAAGCGGTCATTTTGGTCTGCAAATCCACAACAACCAAAGTATGGTAAGGTTGGCCCTAAATCCCAGGGAAAAGGAAGGAGAAAGGATGGCCAGTACTAGGACATGAGTCCAAGCTACCAACAAAGAAGGGTAATGGGAAGTTGAAGAAGGACACTAGAAAGTGGGGTGAGTTCCACAAAACCCTTGGAACAATACTGATGAATGTCCCTCCAAATTGTCATTGTTGGTTGAGACGAAAGCCTCAGAGTCAGATGTTGACTTTTAATCTAATTCATAACCAGAAAATGGAAAACATATCATTGACATAGAACCCAGTGTCACCATTACTACCAAAAAAGTCTAGCTAGAGGAGCCAGAGGAGCCTGAAGAAGGCGAGCACCTCTTCCACTCACAAATGTGGGTGAAGGGGACCCCACTCCATTTAATTATTGGAAGGGGTACCTAGAAGAAACTAATATTGAAGAGGTTGTAAAGAGGTTGAACCTAACAATGACACTACATCCTCAAACATACACCAATGATTGGATCATCCAGGGACATGACATCTTTGTCAACCAAAAATGTTGCCTACACAATGTCATCAAACCCTTCAAAGGAGAGGTATTGTGTGGTGTTGGCCACCTTGAAGTTTGTGATGTTTTTTTAGGACAACCTTATATGTAGAAGCATCATTCTGTTAATGAATCTAGGCCCCATAGTGTCATTATTACTTTGGGAGATCAACTCTATAGGGTATAGGAGGTAGTCCCAACTATGGTGGTCTCTTTGATCTCCATGAAGTAGTGTGAAAAGGTGGTCTTTCATACTGGGATATTTTTCCTCTTTATGGTTCATTTGGAAGGTAAAAAAAAGGCTACTAGAACTACCAAAACCTCTACACAAGTTTTCTCTACACATAAACAACATGTGGACAAGATAGTAGAAGAGAAAAAAAACATATTTTCCTTACCTACTAAGGTGTCTATTCACTGTTAGGTAAAGCACTCAATTTGTTTGAAACCTGGAGATCCTCTTCCTAACAAACCTCTATATAGGCATTTTGTTATGGGTAATGAATAAATCAAATGTTAGATCCAAGAGATACTTATGAAGGGCCAAATCAGACCAAGCTCATCACCTTGCAGGAGCCCACTTGTTTTGTTACAAAAGAAGGATGGGACATGGAAACATTGTATTTACTACAAAGACCTGAACAACATCACAGTTGAGAATTGGTACCCAATCCCTAAGATTGATGATATTCTATATCAACTCAAGAGAGCCATGTGTTTCAGTAAGATTGATCTAAAGTCAAGCTAGCATGAGGTGTCGATTGAGAAAAAAAATCTATGTAATACATCCTTTAAGTCTAAATAAGCTCTATTTGAGTGGTTGTTCATGCCTTTTGGCTCGAATAATGCCCCAACAACATCGATCTGAATGATGGATTCCATATTGTATCCTTTCAAAAAATCATTTGTGGTCATATATCTAGATGACATCCTTATCTTTAGCAAAATTTGGGAGAAATATTTGAATCATATTCAACAAGGCTTGGGCACCCTGCGATAACACAAGTTATATGTCAATTTGGAGAACTGTTCGTTCAACATGTAGATAATCCAATATTTGGGATACATCATGGATGAGAAGAGTGTGTATATGGATCCAACTAAGATTCAATGCATCTACGATTATCCATCCCCAAAGACAATGATTGAGTGTTGTATATTTTTTGGCCTCACCAACTTCTACTTGTTGGGGTTCTCTCATATCGCATGGGCCTTAAGCTAGGTGACCAAGGGTGGAGAAAACACCAATTTTGTGTGGGATGCATCCCAAAAGAAATCATTTGAGGATTTTAAATTCTACCTCTGCTCAACATCGGTCCTTATTCTGCCCAACCTGCAACACCCATTTCAGATTGAGATAGATGCGTTAGATTATGCTATCAGTGCAATCCTCAATAGGCATGGGAATTCGATAGCCTATCATAGTGAAAAATTATCATATGTTGTTCATAGATACCCCACCTAGGAAATAGAGATGTACTCAATTGTGTAGACATGTCGAAAGTGGAAGCATTACATTAGAGGGAAGGAAATGATCATCCACATTGATCACAGGCCTCTGTAATTCATACAGACACAAGCAAAGTTGCATAATGACCTCCATGAGAATTGGTCCACATACTTGCAACAATTCCACTTGAGCATCAACTACAAGAAGAGAAGCATCAACCATGTCGTAGATTTCCTCAATTGACCCTCGTTTGTGGAGCTAACCATAATTCTTAACTCTTGTGGGCATGAGACATCACAGTGGATAGAATTATATAGTAATCACTTTGAGAATAGGAAAAATCATTCTATAATTTCATCTCCAGGATGTATTTCTATTCCATATGATCCATCATTGTGTTCCTTCAAGTGAGCATGAAAAATGATCTGGGAAGCTCATTACAGTCGAGAAGCAAGAAATTTTGGTGTAGACAAAACAATGGAAGATCTGCAAAATAATTTTTATTGGCCTAAGCTTTAACAAGATGGATGCAAGTACATAAGATCATGCATTATGTGTTCCATTTCCAAGACAACCATCAAGAAATGTGGGCTATACACCCCTCTTCCTACTCCACATAGGCCTTGGAATTCCACATCCATAGATTACATGTTCGATATTCCTTCAACCAAGAATGGGAATGACATTTTATTCATGGTTATTTATTGACTCTCTAAGATGGCAGTTTTGGCACCCTGGAAGAAGAGAATCACATCCAAGTCCACCATCAAGATATTCGTTGAAAATGTTTGGATTCATTTTGGGATCCCACGAACCATTATTTCATATTGTGACAATAGGTTCCTGAGCATGTTTTGTTCTAACCTATGGGGGATTATGGACACCAAGATGACTGACTAAACTACATGACACACATAGACTGATGGAAAAAAAAAGGTACTAAATAGGATGATTTTCCTTTTCCCTAGGATGTACAATTCCAAACATCCATGCACATGGGATGAAATCCTTCCTTATGTTCAACATAGCTAAAATAAATCCCTCCACATCTCTATTGGCCACAATCCTTTTTGGGTGTTCTTGGGATTCCAACAATTGTCCCCCATTCACATAGCTCTTCCCATTGTAGTTGCATAAGAAGACTCCTCTCATGCTCAAACCAAGGCTAATTAATTATCCAAAATTTTTGAGCAAATTCATCACATACAACAACAATTTCATGATGTTTTTCATAAAGACAATGTAGAGTATAAGAAACACCATGATCAACATCATGTGGTACACAAATTTCAGGTGGGAGATAAGGTATGGTTCCATTTGTATAAATAGAAAATCACAAGACTGCATGAACAACTACACCCACTCCGATACAGGCCTTACACCATCACCAAGGATGTGGGTGAGAATTATTTTGAATCAAGTATTCCTCCTTTCCTTTGCCTTCACCCGGTATTTAATGTGGAATTGATTTGACCATATTTTCCACTTCTTGTGGATACTTTGGATGTGGCTGATAACTTTCCCCATACATAACTCATTCCTGATTGCATTGAATAGGAGATATTTTATCAGTTCATGGACACCAATATGAAGAGATCTTGCAAGAAAAACACCCAACTCTATGAGGTCATCAAAGAAGGGCATTTTATTGCTTAGGACAAGTGGCTCACCAGGAATCAGATTCAGTATAAGTTTCCCCATCTAAAGGAGGAACTTGATGCAATGGAGACCATTACTTCCTAAGGGGGGATGACTGATCTAGGAGGAAATCGATGGATGACCACCTATTCTACTGGCTCAAATTATAGTTTCCATCTTGGTTGTTTTTTCTACAGTTTTTCGGGTTCCAAGATTTTGAGGTTGTTTTGAGGCCCTAAATTATGTTTTCTTGACTTGGAAGTACCCAATAGATCCTTGTTGGGATGGATTGGTCCATTCAAAATGTGTAATCCTCATTGATACCTTTCCTATGGGGTACCAATCACCCAAAATGGAGATCGTATGTAAAATGTGCACCCTGGGGAACTTGACATATCAGCTACCCCCATTGAGGACTACAAACCTTTTGGAATTTCATCTTCTGGGGTTAGGGTTTTCGATGTTTATGGTTTTCTCATTTAGTCTTTATGTTAAAAAGGCCTTTGGAGCCTCATTGTAATTTTCTTCTTGTAAATTAGTATAGCTGACACATCTTTCTTTAGGGATAAGATACCACCATTATAGCTAGCTTCTGTGCTTTGCATTTTACAATATTTTGTAATCTAGATATCCATTAATAGAATCTGAGTTTTATTGTATTATTGTGTTTCATGCAATATCTTTGTGTATATCCTCGTTATATCTATGTTATATTTATGCCTTCATGTCCTGAAAATAATCTGGATCATGTCACATGTTGCACCATAAATGACCAACGACTATCGTCGCATGTTGTCTCATATAGGTCCCTCGACGACCCTAAAAACTTTCCTAAATATTGAGCTAGATATGTGTTTTGGAACTCATCTTTTTCTAGATTCCATTTTTTCCTATAGGGTGGAAATCAAAACTATAACATATGCCCCAAATGTGTGATGCCAAGAAAGGAATCGATGGTTGAAACACATTACTATAAAATAGTGTCCATGTGAGGCAGGATGAGGAGAGAGAAAAGGAGGTCCGAAGGTCAAATATTACTTGCAATCAAACACCAAGGATGAATGAATACATCGACTATCCCCTAGGTAGACATACTCAAACTTTGAAGACTGTTAAATCATGAATGCCAAACAATACACTACGAATCCATGATGTGAAATGAAACATCCTATCCATGAAATAATACACAATGAATCCATGTGATCAATAAGATCATAGCCACAGAACAATACAATGAAAATCTATTTCATGAATACAATCATATCCACCGAAAAATACAATGTGGATCTATGACACATCATGTATATCAGGAAAACAACAAAAACTGAGCAGAGTTCCCCTGAAGACTTCAAATTACTCATAGACAACTGATATAATCCATCATAACTTGGGACGGGATTTTGTAAAGGAATGATGTCTCCCTAAACCCAAGGTATTTGTCTCAAAACCTGATGGCATGAATATACATCATGCAGATAATGATATTATGTTAAGTAGGGTAGAAACCATCTAATTAAGGATCATTGTTGTATATCATTAACATACGTGGGGGGACCCATCAATGAGAAATATGGACCGCAAGGTGCCTAGTACAATATATCAAGTGTGAATATAGGACCTAATTTCAAAAACTCATAGAATCGATCGATCAGGATTCAATGATGAATACTTGTTGTCAATTGCAAGGAGGTCTCCCACTAAGGACTACAAGCTCAAAGGTATTAGTTGGTTTCTAGAATGTGTTTAACTAGATAGGAAGAGATCCATCAAATGAGGTACTTAATGTATCCCCCATCAATCGACATGAAACATACACTGAGAGATGATATGAAGAGGGAGTATCACCAAATACAACTAACATAGGGATGGATGACTCAGAAAGTCAACAAAACAACAAATGGTTGACTCAATCTTAAACTTGCCTTGAACATGTAGCATGAAACAATGGTTACTTGGAATAAATACACAAGATCTTGATGAATATAATGCAATAACGTAGGAGGCATTGAATCATTCTCCATGATGACTAGAAGAGGAGACATTCAAAGGATTGTATCTGACTCATACTACTGAGACGACTCTGAGGAAAGATAAAATCCAATTGTAACATGAGGACTAAAAAAGGTGCCATGTTCAAGGGCGACTCAATTGGCGCTACAATTTTGAGAATAAACCAATGGTGAAAAACCACCACTTTTGTTTTTTGTTTTTAATGTATCCATGATTTAATGAGTGTGAAATAGATATAAAGTGTGCTCGGTAGTTGTCTTTTTGTTCATTTTTTACAATCCCAAAAAATATTTAAAAGTGTACTTGACAATTTCTTTTTCATGTCCTTTTATGAGTCAGAAAAAGGGATAAAAGTGTACTCATATGGAGAGAACGATTGTCTTAACAACATGCTCCTATGTTCCATGTGCATGGAAATGACCTAAGTAGAATGAATCCAAATGGTTTTGGAAAGTGATGTCCACTCTTAACAATTGTTCTCTCCATGGTATGGTGGATGAAAAATAGAGGCCAAATAAGGCAAGAGGTGGATGGTCAAAGGCTATGGGAAAATAAAAATGCTGTAGGGGGATGAATGATGCAACCAACAAATGCATAGGATACCACTAAACAACATAAAAATTTCAAGAAACCGCACAAGATATGGCCATAATATATACGAAGAGAGAGGAATGAGTCTTTTTCAAGTCATGATGAGACTACAGGAGGGTTCCCAGGCCTACGAGATATTGCATCATGGGAACTAAATGGAAATATGGGTGCTAACTATGGATCCCATGAAGGCTAGGCTCTACCATGCAGGTTACAATGTGCAAACATGAGGTGGATAATGTCACAACTTGACAGGATCAAACCTAAGGAATGTGAACAAAAATGGACGGTTAATAATGAAAATCATGGATGCACGTAAAAACCTATCCCTATATGCTAGTTCTTAGAAAACATACCTCATGTTCATATGGAAGTCGCCATTTCCAAAAAAAAAAAATCCTTGTAAGATTGTTCACATAGGTAAACTAGATTCGAAGGTCAAAATGCATAGTAAAATCTCAAAGAGAAAAATATTTTTGGATTTTTTTGATATGATATATGAAAAATAAAATCACTCACACTAGACACCTATGTACAAGAAACTACACATTTGAAAGACTTATGGAAAGTATATCCCATTGCAAGGCTCCAACCAAGGATCCTTTTCATAACCAATAAACTTAGGAGCCACTGGAAAGGCCATTCCACATAGCAATGAACCTCTATGACCGAAGATACTCATCATGAGTGGTTTCATGAGATGGGGCATCTATTTTATGGGACCCATAAAGATGTGAAGGAAATACTAGACATGAATATTCAAGAGAAGGGGAAGACCATAACTCGGTGGAAAGACGTTCCAAAAAATATAACTGAGCTAGAAAAGGGTCAAGACTAGGAGGGCTACTAGGTGCCCTAACAAATGCCCCCAATCCAGTATTGAAACTCATCATGCTAACTCTCATTGATTCCAAATCAGGGAGGATCGATTTTCAATGCTGCTCATCTTCCTTGGTATTATCAATGGAATCCATGGCATCCAGGATTTCCTCTTCTAAAGGAAACTCAATATCTAGGACATCATGTGAACTTGAAGAGTCAACAACCCATGTAGGTGGAGTAGGTTGATAACAATATATATGAGGATGGAGGTGTTGAGAAATATCAATTGATACTAATGGGATTGTTGTATTGAAAATATCAACCATGATGGGTGGCATGGAAACTCAATTTGATTCAACATCCTCGAGATGAAGTACCACCCAAGTATTAACAAACCCGAGGGATCTAATAGTAAATGATGAAATCATGTTCATAGGAGAAATGTTCGTAGTAGGAGGTGGTGGGGGAAGGAGAAATATTCTCATGAGTGGAGGATATTTAAACATCTGCACACCCACACTCATATAACATTGTTGGGTATCACTGACAAAGGGTACATTAGACCCCACATTGGATCCAAGTTTTTGGGTATGAAACATAATTTGATCGATTTTCACTATTTTCCTTTGATGAGAGAAGTGTAAGACCATAAATAACGATGAGACAATTACAATCATATTGTAGAAACAAGTGCATCCAAGTAAAAAAATTGCACTCAAGAGGAACATCGATTACTTCCAAAGAAACAGAGACAATATTACCACCTTTCAATGGATAAGGCAATGATAATCCCATGGGACTAGAACATATTTCCATCAAATGATTTTAACATTGTTGAAGAAGTGACAAGCTTAGGAGACCCAAGGATCTTCCAACAAGACATAGACATGATACAAGTCGAGGCTCTTTCATCAAATACAATGTGGAAGATGTTTTTCCCCATCGATTTCACTTTGATTCGTAAGGAAAATTGATGGGAGAGTGAACTAGGAGGATCCAGAATGTTTGTATAAGGTCCAAGAACATACAGAATGCTCACATAGGTCTAGAAGGATCCATAAAAGATTAAAATTTAACCATCTAAAATTATCTCTAAAATTACATCAGTGCGTAGAGCTCAACGATAGCTTTCCAATGGTGCAAACATCGTCTCAAACAAAATTAGTATGCAAAAGTTATGGTCAATCAAAGTTCATGTCAAATATGGAAAAAATCAAAGTCAAAGGAGGACAGATGTCCTTTCTGTATAACAGGGTGATGTCAACATGACACATAGTGACATCAACAGGGTGATGTGTCAACACGACAACATGCCACATGTCACTCAGAAATGGACATTTTAGGGGTCCATTTGGTCCAACAAAATTTTGACATGTGTCATCCATATGGATGACATGGCATCTGTATGATCATGTGGAAAGAAGAAAAGTGGACCAATAATCAACTAACACATGGTATTCCATATGACTGTTTGGAGGATAGTTTAGCAGGTGATGTGGAAGTATGTATGCACATGTTTCAGGTATAGTTGGAATAGTCCAATAGTATCCCCCCACGTGGCACCCTCCATAAGCCCAAGTTGGGCTGGGTATAAAATTTGTTATGGGGCTCAATGGGTCTTAAACCCATGACCTTCCATGGAATAATAATATTATAATGAATATACCAAATTAATTAACCATATTTTCTAATAAATATTCCAAATATAGTGTTTGTTATAACAAACACTTAAACAAATATTTAAGTGTGAAGTAATGCGGTTGAGTATGTAGCTCGGGTTTTGGGACATCGTTAGGATGAACTAGGACTATTTATTTATGTGAATTACAAAGCTGACATGCATTCTAAGGATGCACATATCCCAAGATAGAGGTATGATACATGTGCATTGGAGTGTGTGCCAAGAGAAGAGAAGATAAGTTTATGTGTTGCATAGATTTGCATTCCATGAGGTACTTTGTCCCAACATAGGCATGCTTATACTTATTTTTCTTGTTTTCTTGTGAGGAGGATGATGGTGATGTTATTTTTGTGCTAATATTCTATATTGTAAAGTCTTAGTCCATATTTCCATTAATGAGGGTCATAGTACACCGTTTGACATGTAAAGAGGGTGAAATTGAGCCAGTTCAAAATATGGTCGACTTTATACTCATTTTCTCATATTTTCACAAGGAATTCAATGGAAAACTCTATATTTGAGTTTCGTCAATGGAATTAGAGAGTGATTTCAAAATTTCCTTTGTATTTCCATTTTGTATTCTAGTTTGACATTTTGAAATTATGAGAAGCAGTCTCACTAGTTTAAAGGGGACTTGGAGATGTAGTAAATTTGTCACCAATATTGAATAATTGAGTTCTTTTATTTTATGATATGTTATCTCATTATTCTTCAAGTTATTCATGACATTATGAGATTTTGGATAATAAGCACATCATCATTTTTCTAGAAATAATCTCAATATGATCAAGACTTATTCTGAATCATGTTAGATACTAAAATGAGATTTTAAAGATTAAGATTTGTATCTAAGGGTTTTTGGATGAAGTAGTATCAGAGATAGTTTTGAATTATATTTGAAAGTTGATGAGACGAGGTCCAAGACTTAAGTTGGTGAAGGTTTTGAATACTCTTGTTGAGAGAACACAATAAATAAATCTCTCATGAATTTAAGGATAAAAAGTAACATTAACTAGTAGATTCAGAAGGATAATTATGAATTAAGGATGCAACTACAAGCTCTCAAAGAAGAGAATAAAAGGTTACAATATTGACTGATATGTCATGAGGAATTCCATAGATGTATTTGTTACACATAAAAAATACTCACTTTGATAGTGTCGCAAGTTTCGTCATTACAAAGGTCGCAAGTGTCGCATTTTTCTCACAAGGTCGCAAGTGTTGCATGTTGCTCACAAGTGTCACAAGTGTCAAAGAAAGAATGCTTCCACGATGCCTATTTCATGCCTATAACGACATGAGAAAGACACTTGAAACACCTCAAACATTTGATTTGGAAGAGGAGAAATGAGTCAGCAGGCTTGCAAACCTTTTGCCATATAGAAACACTCAAAAAATTGAGTTTTTGGAGGGGAGCGCTCCCCTATACCTCTTCTGGGAGCACTGGTGCTCCACCTTACACTGTCTGGGAGCGTTATAAAGCTTGTCTGGCCATTTTGAGGGAGCTCTATGGATTTTGAAAGTGCTGGCGCCCCCCTAAAGCCTACAAGGTGTTACACGTCAAAATTGCTCAGCTGGATGAGTGTCGCATTATCCATCTCAATTGTCGTAAGTGTCGCATCAACTTTCGCAAGTGTCGCAAGTTGGTCACTAGTGTCACAAAGGATGTTCAGACATACAGTCATGATAACGACACTAAGGAGACACTTATAACATCTCACATGACTGATTTGAAGGAGGAGAACTGATCTACTGAAGTCAAACAACCTTTTGCCACCTGAAAGCACCCAAAAAACTGAGTTTTGGAGAGGAGCACTCCCCCTTACACTATATCGGAGCACCGACGCTCCCCCATACACTGTCAGGGAGCGTTATAATGCTTCTAGGCCCTTTTGAAGGAGCGTCATATATTTTGAGAGTGATGGCACCCCCTAAAGCTTACTAAGGGGTGCTACAACGCTCTGATGGCCCTTTTGAGGGAGCGCTACCTATTCTGGGCGGTTGTTAAGCTGTTGAGATGAATGGGGGAAGCTTCTTTTCATTCTTGGAAGGCAGTTGAGCTC